>WKFP01014162.1:157785-167840 GCA_011057875.1 Pterocles orientalis | reverse complement strand
CATTGTATTATAAAAAAAAAAAAAAAAAAAAAAAATCAGCGTGGCATCTTTGCCAAGGCTTAGCAAATGCCAGGGTGGTTTCTAGTTTTGATAACTACTGTTCACTTTGGCTCATTTTGCCTTTTACATGGAGTTTCAAGCCTGATTACCACCACGGATACGTAACAAACCGCAGCTTTCAATTCGTTGTGCTGATATTCATGCCTTTCACCCAACATCCCAACATGAAAGATTTATGGTATTAATCATGCACATCATAGTAAACAGTCATTCTCTACTGTCGATTGCATTTTTCTGCTGGAATAAGGATGAAAGCCTTGAGCTGCTTGTCATTTGACCAGCTAGAAAACAAACTATTATTGTGCTATTTTAACCAAAGCTGGAGCTTAGTTTCTATGGGTAACGTCTTCAGATGCAGCTACATGGTTCAGGAGCTTGACTATCCCATTTTGCAAAACAATTTCAAAACTTAATCACAGCTAAATGCAGAGCTTGTCAACGCAAGGAGGTATGGAGGAATAGCTTTTCAAAATTAAAGATTAATTCTAGACCTGTTGTCTAGAGGCTGCCTCTCACAACAGCAAGATGCATTAAGCCAGCTTCCATTCCCCCATCCTGAGCTACACTTGCTTGAAAGATACGACAGAGCAAGAACAACTCTGGCATTTGTCTTGCTAATGTAGAGCTCCAGCTTCACGCTGCACCCCACAATAAGCCAGCTAGTTGGGTTTGGAGGATCACTATGGGGTTGCACAGCCAGGAGTTGAGGATGTTTCTTTGCTCTGCCATCTGCATACACATGCATCGTGTACCTGAAGTCTATTTGGTTGCAAAACCATCCCACTGTCTCATTACGTTGGAAGGCTCCTGTATCCTTATCCAGTTTCCAAGTATTCCTCATTTTAGAGGTACAGGGAATAACAAGGTGCTGTCTTTCACTACACCTTAAAAACGAGGATGTTCAAAGTATCATAGAATCACAGGATGGTTTGGGTTGGAAGGGACCTTAAAGATCATCCAGTTCCAACCCCTTGCCATGGGCAGGGACACCTCCCACTAGCCCAGGTTGCCCAAAGCCTCATCCAGCCTGGCCTTGAACCCCTCCAGGGATAGGGCATCCACAGCTTCTCTGGGAAAACATCTTCCCAACACACAGCTAACACCACTGCCCACTTCCGAGATCCAGTTTTCAGATATAAGATCTTCTTATTCACCAATTCTTTCATGACTGATCAAGATAATGTTCTTCTCAAACATATACTAGCGAATTTTAATTGCTCTAAATATAATAAAAAAATCTCTCTTCCAAAAATTAAAAAAAAACAACTCCACCAAAAATCACTAATTCCTTCCAGCCTTCATTAGCATTTCTGAAACAAACACTAGAGATTTCTCCTTCCTATCTTTATACTTGTAAGAAAAATAGGAGTATGGCTTAGTACATACTTAAAAATAACAAAACGTGTTGGAATATTCAGACTCCCCTTTTGCTTCTTCAAAAGCTGTGCTCTGCTGTGGCATCCAGAATTCGGAGATAACTAGATCAGAGCCTGTTTTCAATGTTCCTGCTTATGGAGGATGTATTTACCTTCGACCTATCAGCCACAGGGATTGCACTCAACACCAGCTGCACCTTACCAGAGAGAAAGGGACGGTTAAAACTTTGCTGATGGTCGATTCTCCATCCTGCCAAGGGCAACTCACTTAATCTCCGTCTCATTTCCCCACATGCAGAGTGGAATAACTGCAGGCAACGGGGCCATTGTAAAGGTGGAAGTTCATAGGTATTACAGCCATGGGAAACACATAAACCCAACATAAAAATCCTACTCGGGCACTCTGGAGAGGGATTTTCAGGGTCTAACAACTGCAGCTGAAATGCCCCAGACCAGTGAAGTTTTCTTAATATCTCGGCTGGATACACTTGGCTGGCAGGGGAGCTCCCTCTCCCATTCCCAGCTGGCTCTTGCTGCTCAGGTTACTTTTGTGAGCCTAAATTTCTTACATTTCTGCTATTTTGAGGGACTATCCGAGTCAGAATAATCTGTTTATTAAACTTTGGGAGAGACAGTCATTCTTCACTAATTCTACAAATGCCTTTTTCCACGGTGCAAAGCACGCAGAAGGTGACACGGCATTTGGAAGCAAAAGCCTTTCTGCCACATCACAAAGGCAAATCACGAATTTCATCAAAAAGGCACACGAGAGATGCACTGGATTCCCATCCGCATTTGTTTTAAAACAATTTACGTCAATTAGTGAAGGACCATTTCCTTCTGGAACAGGAGCAGCAATGGCAAGCAGCTCCTCTTGTACTAAATGTCCACCTGCAGACATCCTAAAGCCTTTCTCACAGCTTGACTCGAGCTTTCAATGTTCTGTCAGTTCTTCTTTAGGCAACATTTCCTAATTTGTCTTTACAAACTGCCATTCTTACTGCACCTCTGTCAATTGCTATCCTCACCCTGCCACCATTTCCATTTATGTGAGCCCAGCAAAAGTATCTGCGCACCATTTGTCCCGCGCTACAGCTCACAGCAGAGAGAACCCACGAGCCAGCACATCACAGCCAGACGGATTTTTAATTACATCAGTGGTATCTCCCCTATGAAAGCTCAAGCGAGGGGCTAACAGCCAACACCACGTCCACGAGCGATCTGCAGCAGGAGTGAACGCAGCCATGCAGCCGTGACCTGCTCGCAGAGCAGTGCTGGTGGCTCCACATCACCCGGCCACTCCAGCACCACGGCTGTCCCCAACGGGCTGTCCTGTCTTATTTGGAAACGCCGAAAAATGTAACTGCAGCTGCACTGCTGTTCATTACTAGCATGATACTAGGAACACAGAGTGCTTCAGAGAAGCGAGCATCCTTCTAAACATCACTAGACCATAAAGCTGTCTGTAGATTTGGGGAATCGAGTCAAACACGCTGGAGTAACCCTATTGCCTAGTCTGGAAGAACAAGCACAAAATTTAAAGAACTAATAACTTATTCAGCCATCTCTCTAGTTCCCTGGCATCTCCCTTCACCAGCCATGGACCAGAATCTCTGGGCTTTAAAACTAAAGGTGTCAGTCGTCAGCAGCCAACCTGGGACACAGCGTGGCCCAGGATCTCCCTTCCCTGGCTCTTTAACACAGTGCTTGTGCTCATCAACTCCACGGGTTATCACACATTTAATTTCTTCTTTTCAACACGAGGGAAGTGTCCGGCTATAAAACCCAAACCTCTGATGCTCCTTCAACCCCTTCCCCCAAATAGGGGACAGATGAAAGCATTTTTTTCTTTTCAAAGCAAGCTTTTGGATCCTAACAGAGAACTCAACAGTTAAAGATGGGCACAGACATGAAACACACTTGCCTGCATTCTGCTGGGCACGGTCGGGGCTATAATTCCTGAATTCAAACCCGTGCAACACCCGCAGCTGAGGACTGGCAAAAGGTGGCTGGGACACGGGCACGTGATGTGTTCACCTTGACTGCTTGAGAGCAGAAATGGTCTCCATGTTCCTTAATAGTTTCCTTCTACCAGGTGGATCCTACAGAAACCCACGTTGTATTACCAGACACGGGCATCTACAGCATCTCTGAGAGCAATCCAACATTTTCCACCGTCTGTTGTCTCCCCCCAGCAAAACGCTGCCTCCTCTGAGGACACGACACAGCAACCCCTCTGCATGAAAAAATACCAACATCTCACCTACCCCGACGAGAATTTCCAGCATTACCTTGTGCTGGCTAAAGAAACCTTTTGCAGGTAGGGTTTCCCTACCCCCCAACTTCAGGTTGATGGGAACTGACACAAGATTTCCGAGTTTCCAGCATGGAAGTCACTTTGTCTTATTACTTGGAAATAAGAACGGTGGCCTCAGCAGCACAGCATCCCTTACGGCCACTGCTGAACTGCTGTCTGGCCACTGAACCTCCAAGGCCATCTTCTCCTGGATCTTCCACTTATTGGGAGCCACTTTATATCTCACTCCCCTAAGCTCATCTTGAAATACGTATATATATTTCAAAAAAAAAAAAATCCAGTGCAAACCTGACACGGTGATAATTTTAAAAGCTATGCTGCTCATGTCAAATTATTCAACATCTGTCTTCATGTTCCCACAAAAATTAGCATAGGATGGTGGTTTCTGATGACACCTCTAGTGAAATATTTTGACTTCTACCAGCAAGTTGCAAACAACCTGTCAAGAGGATAATGTCAGTTTTCTAGTACTGCATATTAAAGCCAATTGAGGGCTTATCTGGTGTGTGAAGCTACTGACCCGACCTAAAAACAGAGGCTCTGGTGTCACAGGAGGGTGAATTTGACACACTACAGCTGGAGAACAGCGAGGCATGCTGAAGCACAGGGCTGGAGAGATTTAATACCTTCAGCAGCTCTTTAAGGTCAACAATTATGCAAATCTTGGACCAGCTCAGTCCGTAGGTGATACTATTTCTATAGCCCTCCAGTTACAAAACTCATTCTTGTAACCACAAGGCTACAGTTTAAACCACCAGAGATTTAAGGGCTGGACAACGAGGAGAAACGGCTGAGCACAAAGGACGTGTGTATCCATATACACACGCATATGCATATATATATATATATATAGTCTGGAGGACCACTGTGCTCATACATCACATTTTCCAAGTGCAATCAGCTCTCGCAGGAGCCAGCTCCACCACTGCTTTAGCCAGCGACCTGCACACCTATTTCTGAGGGCACAGGGCGCGCTGGGCTAACAGCAAGATAGCCGAAGAGCTCCGTGGCTGGACTCCTGTTCCCGCTGGCAAACAGCTCTAGGCAGAGAGGCAGGGGAGAGGGACTCCTCCAGGCCACCAGCATCAATGTTAACACGAGTGTGTCTGCACCCCCAGAAACGGGCAGCACAAGCCAGGCGCACACACCGGTTGCACGCATCCTGCACTGAAAACTCCAGGAAAAAAGGTTTTTCCTTTACAGGTAAAAGCAGCAGGGCACAAATCATGCCATGTGTACACGACACGAAAAAGCACAGGTGTTTATGGCCTGAGCCCAGGATATGTTTTACCGCAACAATCCTCCATCACAGACTCAAGACAACATTCTTCCACTAGATTTTATTTTTTTTTTTATTCGGCTGTCGTCCTGGCATCTCATGGGTGATGCAGTGTGATGGTGTCTCTTCAAAGAAAGAGCTTTGCTGGGTCATCTATTCCCCATCTCAGAGGACAGGGCAGGGCCACTCTACACTGTGAGTGCTTCACCCCCACCAGTTCCAAGCACCTAAAGCAATGCAGCCCCTCCAGCCCCTCTCCTCACCCTAAACCTTCCTTTTGTTCCCTTCCCACCCCCTTGCTGCCCCATCACACACGGGGATGCCCACTCCTGCAATAACTTTTCCGCAGGTGAACTATGAGAAGCAGGGGACAAAGCATCCCACTGAAAGGCTGCGGCTGATCAGCTGGACTGTGCTAATTGCCAGACAACTCAGAAATGTTAATTACACACTGCACAAGCAGCAGGCAGAGCAGCAGCCCTCTGCACGCTCCGAACCGGAGCTGCTCAAGTCCGAAAGTCTGCCAGGCTGACTAGGAAGCAAGAGGCGTACTCTTCCCTTTGGAAACACCCCCTCTTCTCCCCCATCACTCTGATTTATAGTCTTTAAGCGCCGATAACTCCAAGCGTCTAAGGGCAAGTTTCTCCTCGCTGCTTCCTCCCTCCCCCCAAATTCTGACATTTCCCGGAGCTCTATTACAGCTTGCTCCTCTTCTTGACCAGCACCATTAATACACCAGGATCGGAAGGCACGTGCAGTTTGGGAAAGGGGGTACCACACAAGGCTAATAAAAGTTGCCTCTTGACAGTCTGCTGAACTGCCTTCCGTATCAAGCCAGTATTGCAACAAACAAGGCTGAAAGGATGGGATCAGTTAATGAGAAGAGGATTTCAGACACACTTCAGTCATTACAACAAATGCCAATTTCTATAACAAGTCTCTTCAGGTAGCAGGCTAAAAGCACCTTGACTCCTAATTAAATTCCACCTCCATTGCAAATGCTCTTTTTCCAGAAACCCCCTTACACACTTTTTATTTATACCATTCATCTCAATAAACCTCTCCAACAACTCTGCTCTCCTAGACAGAGGTCTTTTGTGCACATCCATGTGGGTGTATTATTTAAAGGGTACATCACATGGATACTTTATCTTATTTAATCTGATTTAATCTCAGCAGATTTACTAAAGTAAAATATATTTATAGACCCATATAGATGCCTCTCCCCATCTCCATCGCCATAAATATTCAAAAGCGGAAAAACAGATCTGAAATATGGCACTTGAGTTCCTATCATTTCTACGTTAAGTGCCACACAAGACCGACAATAACAACACAGAACGCTCAAGTACAGATTAAAGCTTTGGCGAGAGACTAACATTTAGGACAAACCCAAGCGGAGGGGGGCAGTAGGACTAGTTTCTAATCCTGCTTTATTCATCCTTGCAAATATAATAGTATCAATCCAGCTCTGCTTGAGCCACTAATAACAGCAATCTCGCATCCACACAAACAGCGCTGGCTGCACAAGCCAGGAAATCAGCGCAAGGTAGCGGACTGCAGGCAGGATTGGGAAAGACAATATGAGAACTATTAGTCACCGTAGAAGTTTGCGGTGTGCTGATGCCATGAGACACCGCTCTGGGCTGCGCTCAGAGACAGCTGCGTATAAAGGCTCCTGATGGTCTCAACAGATAGTTTCAGGAGGGAGGGGAAGGGAGAGGAGGGGAGAGACAGGATTTCTCCTTTGTGTAGTTGAGAACAGACAGAAGTAGTGTACCATTTTGGCTTAAAAGGATGCCTTCATCTTAGTGCATGGCTGTATCTGTGCTTTCTTTTGTACACAGCTTCTCCAACCTCTCTCTGAGAGAAAAAGACAAAAACACCCGTAAGTTACTCTGAAGATCTAATTTAGCAGTAACTCCAGCAAATGCAAGTTCACTGAAGTGGATGAAAAAATACAACAGCCAACCTACTAAGGGACATTTAAGCAAAACCAGTTTTAAGCTCTGTCCCTCTTGCTACGATCCTGAGCAGAGGCCATTCTACAGCAAGTGACACCGAAACAAAATTTAAAAAAATTTCAGCTAGAAGCAGATTACTTCTTTGAAAGGATTAAATAACCTGCCCTGATGAGGTTTCTGTACCACAAACTCATTCTACTCCTCATCTTTCTAGCCTTTGGAGGGTCCTACAGTTTTCCTCTGGACATGCAGACTGGGAGAAAACACATACACTGGAAGAAAAAAAAAAAGGAAGCGAAACACTCACTTTTTAAAATGGTTATTCTACAAAACAGACCCAAACTCAAATTAACATCCCAGCCCTCAAGGAGAAAGGAGGAATTGTTTCCATTAAAGAAATACATCATTAAAAAGTGACCTACAAAGACTTACCCACAGTCAGCGAGACTGAACTGATCTTTGCCAGAGCTCACACAAGAGACTGGCTGCGTGCTGTTAAAAAAAAAAAAGGGGAGCGGGGGGGCTGGATGCTCTCACTGGGGTCTCTCTTCAGAGCTCAGAGAGCTTGGCTTGTTAGAGGCAGAGGCATGCCTTCCAGAAGGACTTTACAGCGACGCACAACTGAGTTGTAAGCCAAGATAAAGTCGGCTTGTTATGAGAGGCAAGTCTTGTGGGTTGCTTTTATTTATTTTTTCCCAGTGTATTGGAAATGCAGACCTTGTAAAGCGAGAATTAAGAGAAGGCTGGGAGAGAGAAAAGGGGGGGCAGCCACGACGGGCTATAATAAATCCCGGCTGCTCTCTCAGCCCAGGGCTGGTGCTCAGCGGGGGCACAAGATGCCATCCCCAGGCTCTGCCCCCTGCCCTTCTTCTCTGCCCTCGGAAGCTGAAGGGCTGCAGGAGCCAGACCTCTCAGGGGGACAGCCGAGCTTGCCATTTGCCACCCTGCCAGCAAACAAGGAGGAGAAGTAAGCACTAAAACTGCAAATAATAATAATCATTTTAAAATAATTTTTAAAAAAAATCAAGCAGCCTGACATCAGCTCTGCCACAGACCCCATCCCCGCGGGTCTGAAGAGGAAAACCGGCAGCAAAGTTCAATAGGGTGCGAAAGCAGCCTCACCCCTTGCCCCCCGGGAGGGTAGGGGGAGCCCGGCGGGGCTGGCTCGGGGGTGTGCGGGGAGGGGGGCAGCCGGTGCCGGGGAGCACCGTCCCGCACACCGGCGACGAGGGAGACCCCCGGCACCCCGCGCCCGGCGGCGGCCCCCCTCCGCTTCCCGGTGCCGGTGCGGGGAGGGGATGCTCCGTCCTCCCCCCGCCCCAAAGACTCCGCAACTCGGAGGAGCTCCCAGAGCCGGCACCGGCGTGGCGGGTGGGGAGCGGGGGCGGCGGGCCCGGGGGTCGCTCCCCGCGGCAGCTCTCGCTCCCCCCGGCCCCGGTGCGGGCAGCCCGGCGGCAGCGGTCCCTCCGTGCCATCGCGGCGGAGTCGCAATTCGGGGGGTTACGGCGAGGAGTTATGAAGTAGCTCCAAGCGCTGGAAACCCTATTGCTGCATAAATCTCTCCGCCCAGGCTGCGCCGAGCTTCGGCATCATTTACTTTCTCCTGCAGGTGCTTTTTTAACTTTGATCCCATCGCCGCCGTCTGCGCCCTCATCCTCCCCCCCTTCCTCCCTCCCTCCCAAAACAAGCGACGGCGACAACGTCTCTTACCGTAAACCCCTTGTCCCCTGCTGTACGCTGGCACCAGAGACAGGAATAAAAAACAAATCATCTCCATCTTCAAGGCAGAGCCTTCATCGCCGCCCAAGAAAAGCAGCCAAAACAGTCCAGGCAGCATCCGGCGGGGGAGCGGGGAGCCGCCGACAGCCCCCCGAAACACCGCCCCATACGCTCCGGCGCCACTCGGGCGGAAGAAGGGACCCCCCACACCAGGGCCGCCTGGGGATCAAATTTAAAAAAAAGGAAAAAAAAAAAAAAAAAGAGGGAAGAGAGCGAGGAAAGGAGGCAGGGAAGGCAGGAAAGCGGAGCGCCGCTTCTTCCCCTCGCCAGGTTGCTCGAGGATGTCCAGGAAAACGGGGAACCTTCGCCCCCACCCGAGGTGCGGGGAGAGGCCAGCCCGGGGCCACTGGGGCAGGGCCCGGGCTAGCCCAGCGCTGCCCCCCGGCCCCCCCCCGGGAAAGGGGGTTTCTTTGTTCGGCGGGCGCCGCCGAGCGCTGCCCGAAGAAGTGCTGCCAACTGGGGCCAAGTTGGGAGAGTCCTCGCCCTCCCTCCTCCCGACGAGGCTCTGGCCGCAGCCCCAGGAGCGCACGGGGGGGAAGGAGAAGGAGGTGGAGAAAAAAAAAAGGGGGGGGGGGTATGAGCCAGCTGCTGAAAGGCGGAGGGATGGATAGGTGATTCTCTCTCCTCTTTTCCAGATCTTCTAGGGAGGGGATTGTTGTAATTAATCAAATCCAGGAAGGATTTTTTTTATTTTTTTTTAAAGCGGCTCCCAAGAGCTCCCCCAGCTGCACTGCATCGCCCCAGCCAGCCTGAAGGGAGAAGCAAAACGAGGAGCAGACAGAGCACGCACCCTCGCTCCGCCTGCAGCTCAGCTCAGCCCGGCTCTCCTCGCCTCGCCTCCTCCCCAGCCTCACCGGCTCCTTCTCCCTTCAAAACTTTTCCCTGCTATTGCGTGCCGGGCTCGGCCGGGTGCTTCTCCTCTTCTGCTTGCTGCTCCCCCCGCCTCACAGATGCTTTGCGGCTGCAAAAAGATTTGGGTCGCTCTCCCTCGACGGCTGCCGGAGCTCCGGGTAGGAACTAAAAGGGGTTGCAGCTGGAAGGGAGCCGACGGAGAAGCTGGAGAAAGTTGGGTTACTCCTACCAGACGCCGGCTGGAAACCTCTTGGCAGGTCACTGCCCCACCGCTTTTTTTCCTGAAGCGCCGAAATCTCCTGCAAAAGTTGCCGGGAGCGTCACCGCTCCCCAGCTGGTACCGGGGCGCTGCGCTCCGCCGGACCTCGACGGGGCGTCTGGGGGCAGCCCACCGACCCCCGCCGGCAAGGCTGGCCCGGGGGCGCCTC
>WKFP01014162.1:131144-156748 GCA_011057875.1 Pterocles orientalis | reverse complement strand
TTTTTTTTTTTTTTTTTCCCCTCCCAGGGATTCACATTAGATTAGGGAATAGTGCTTTGGAGTTTGATATCTGGATAATGAGTCTAAAAAAAAAATGTGCTTCACACTCCTTTTTTGTGTTAACATTCAATGCACATGCTCATGGCACAAATGCTTATGAAAAAGGAATTTCAAAGTAAACTGCCAAAGTATGTGAAGTAACCCAGCTTTCTCTTAGCAAATAAAAGTATTTGTGCCAAAAGTGCCTTTGAACTCATCCAATTAGGGAACAGTAAAAAAACATCAAGTGAGACTGCTTGTGAGCGGTCCATTGAATTAAAGGGAAAAATAATTGGATAATAAATAATTAGAAAGAGCTGTCATCTGTCCATAGATGTTCTGAGTGGAAAAAAAAAAAAGATACTGCCAAAACCCAAGTATATAACTGCATTTGCTAAATAGGGTAATTAATAATTATTGGTTGAGGCCTAATAAATCATAACTTTCCTAACTCTGGGGTTTCCAATGGGTGACAACAAGCCAGCACGCCCATGTACACATACTGGGCAAGTGACTTGTCCTCAGGAAACGATACTCTGTAGTGATTGCACTTGGCAAAAAGCAAAGATGAGGGATGTCTTTCCCCTGCCCCGGGCTGTTTCTGCAGAACGTATTTGTCCCCCCTTTCTGTGTGGGAGTCAGTATCTCCGGTATCTTCTCAAGACTCCAGTTGTCAAATGAGTCCTGTCTCTCTGAAATATTTATACATACTGCATCACCTATATTTCACATCTGCATTAAGAGGTAGACAGTCTCTGGGACAGACGTGGTGTTCAAAGAGAGCAAATCATATGTAGCCCCATGTCACCGGGCAAGAGACGACTGAAGAAGTGCGTGAGGCCAAGGTCCAGTTGCAAGAACATTAATTCTCTTTGTGTCAATGTTTTCATGCTATAGTCTGATGCAATCTGTCATTTTTTTTATTTTCTGGGATGATGCAGCTATCTGTGAGCCCTGGTGAGTTTATGGCCTGACATTTCTGTCACCTCTTTCCTGTTCATTTTCTTCTCAGCACTGCATCCAAGAACATCTCCGGGATCCCTGAAGTTTGATCTCTTCCTGCCCTCCCTCTCTCCACGCACGGATGGAAGCGAGCACAGCCCAGCTGGAAGCTTGCTGCAGCGTTTCCCTCGCTACGGCTTCCTGCGAGGGAATAGAAATAGAAAGCAAGAAGGGAAAAGGAACACAACGGGGCACCTTAAAGGCAGCGGACAAAGCTGGGGTGACTCCAAATGCTGCCAGAAGGGTGACAGTAGAGAAGGGGAAAGCCAGAGGACTCATCTAGCAGAGATGTTAGCAGGGAGATGGGAAAACGAGGTGAATTCTAGTTGCATGGCAGAGCTGAGCACACAGGGCTGCTCCTGCCGTGCTGCTGTGCCAGGCTGAGCTGGGGCATGAACTGGGAAAGGCAGGGGAAAGCTAGCCTGGATGGAGAGGGGGAGAGCTGTTGGATTGCTATTAAAAAAAAAAAAAAGTAGGGGCAGTAGCACCTGCAAAGCATGAATTACTGGAAGATGGGAAAGCATGGGCTATGCTACAGTGGCAGGATGCAGTCAAAGTGCCCAGTGTCTGTTTTCTTTCTGTTTAATTGGTCTTCACAGGAAAACTGGAAAAAAAAATATTTTGTCCTTTTGCAGGGTTGGAATCAGCATCTCTTTGGGGAAAAAATATCCCTCTAGTCCAGAGCAGTGCTTCACACCATCCTTAATGCTAGTCTGCTGCAGCTCCTGCCCCAGATCCTCCTGGGTATCTCCTGCTTCCAGTATGAAGCTTGCCGAGATAGGGCTATAAATCCCCAGGGCTCTGCTTTGCTGTCCTCAGTTCTCCTCACCTCCACTCCAGGGAATACACCTGTGCTGCGTTCGCTTTCTTCCCAGATGTATTTTACAGCACGAGTAGTACCTCTGAGCCTCTTGTGTATTCTCTGCTTTTTTGATTAGCTCTCCTCATCACAGATGGTGTTTGGTAGGGAAAGGATTGATGGAGGCCATCTCCATCCCTCACCCAAGGTATTCATCCTGCCGGAGCTTTACCGCCCTTCCTCCCTGTGCTTCCCTGCTACAGCCAGTCCCAGGGCTGTGATGGGATTTCTGGCAGCTGGTTGCTATTGGACTGGATTTGGCTGTTCTTGCTTTTACCTAATTATACTTCAACAAACTTCTGTTTCCAGGTTAAGGATTATGTGAAAGCTATTGCAATCCCTTGCCCCTATGATCTCAATGTGTGGCCACTCTTCTTTCCTCAGCTCGAGTGCCCATACACACACCCCCCCCCCCGCCACCCCAGCTCACTTCTTGTGCACTAAACCCACAGGCTTTTAACTCAACATTTTCTACCAGCTTTTTAGCCCATATATCTCCTCTGCCAGAGATCCTGCTGTTTTTTTCCCTCTTTTGCTTTAGGACAGGTTGGGGCTGGTATAGGGGTGAGCATCTTTTTCCTGTTTCACCCTTGCTTTGATCTTTTTTTCCTCCCTGCCTCCTTCTCCTCCTGCATTCATTCTTTCTTCTTCTTTCCCACCTTTGCTTTCATGTGTAAAAAGTGAGCTGAAAAAATGTCAAGTTGGTGCTGGTCAAAGGAACTTGTTCTCCCTTTCTTCTACTTCTTTTCATTGCCTCAGCCCCCCTCTCCTAGCACATCTCCCGGAGTGCACTGGAGAGGGATGCTTTTCCACAAAGAGCAGATACAAAGGGTTTGGGCATGATCCTCCCCTGTTTATGCTCTCTGCCGCTGCCAGTAAAGGGTGCATCCATTGTGGATCTCGTCAGTGCCGGGCAGATGGTCTGAAACGTGTTCTCTCTGCCCTGCGGTGGAGGCGGTGGTGCTGGGGAGGATAAAGGAGCTGCTCCTGAAGCAGGTGCCTTCAGCCAGGGGATTGTGTTGGAACCAGTTGTCAGCACTCCCAAGAGACTGTCCCGCTTGAATTTTCCTTGAGAGGTTTGAAATACAATTTACAGCGTGGGGATGATGGTTTGACATGAGTCCAAGTAAAATCTACATAGGACAACTTTCAGGTGAGACCTTGCTGTTTAGACCTTGGTGGAGACAGCCTTTGGCCACAGCCAGCACATCACGTCTCCCATAGCCTGATGTGATGAGAAGCCCATCCTGCAGAGTCACTTTTGTGGGAGCATCCTGGTAAGACTGTGGGCTCACATGCCCTGAGACCACTAGTTGGAGAGAAAACACCCCAGTTGGTATCTCCTCACTTCACTTGCCCAGTGGCCACACTCTTTTTGGGAAACCAAGTCATCAATACATTGACTTACAGTGACACAGAGGAAGTTCTTCGGTCTCTGTTTGTCCCCAGACAGAGCCACCCTCACTTCAGGAAGGTGAGAATCTGTGTTTTGGATGTAAAAAGGAACCTGCAGAGAAAACTATTTTTTTCCATGAGAATCTCCCCTCACTACTGATCCCGGACCACAAGAGGCTGAGAGAGATGGTTACAGAAAGATTCCACGTTGCCAGAGAGGCTGCAGACGAGGGCATGCAACGCCACTCCTGGAGCAGCCCCATCGCTTTCTGGGGAACCACAGTTCAGCAGCGGTGCACCCCTCCACCAGCCCCTCACTGCAGCATCATGATGAAAAAAAGGTGAAATCCAAAGCTGTCAAGAACCTGTGTGCACTGCCACTGCCCAGACAGCTTGGGCAGTCAGACCTTTACAGGTCCAGGCTTCATTCCACCCAGGAGAGCGGGCATGCAGTCCCCAGCTTACCTGGGCATCACCGGCTGTTTGGGCTGGGGTGTCTGGGTCAGCCCAGTTCCCACTGGAGGCTTCCTTCTGCTCTCCTTCTGGCAGGTCTCCAGCTGCTCCTTATTTCTCTTTCTTACACTGCCACAAATCCACTCTCTACACCTGACCCATCCTCCGTCTGCCCATACTCCTTCTGGAAGAAATGTAAACAAGAACAGCTTCAACCTGAGTTTTGGAAATCCTGGGGCCAGAGCTTTTGTTGGAAATCGAGTGTCCCTGTGTGCCTGTTTCCTCCAGAGGTACTCAGAGCTGGATGTGGACACTTGTGTTGTAATTAAAAATAACTTTCATGGCCAGTTTCACTGTCACACCTTGCTCTGCGTGTACCCGTAGCCCAGGGTGGCAGGTGGATCCATCAGAGGGCTTCCAGGCGTAAGGAGGGAAGGCAAAGAGCTGCCTCATGGGATAACACATCTCAGTGCCACTGAATGTCCCTGCTTTGGGTCTCCCAGCCCTCATTGATGTTCCCCAGCAGTCTCTGCACAGATACCACTTGCATATACACTATTTCATCTCAGTGTTCTGACCCTGTAGGACTCTAAGGAAACTTAGATACCCAAAGTCCAAGCATCAAGAGAAATGTGGAATGCAAAAAAGCCAAGGGTAGCTTGCCCCTTTAGCTCAATCCAAAACCCAACACCTTCTTGTGACCCAAATCTAGCCCATGGTGCAAAACTAGCCCACAAGGCTCGGCTCCAATAAAGGAGTTTGAGAATGAAGCCTCTACAGTTAACTTGCGCAGAAGGTGGTTTCCTTGTTGGATGCTTTGAGGGGGTCCAAAACACAAATCTGTGTTGCCTCTATGTTTAAATATACTCACATCCTTAAGGCACCATGGCATCCTTGCCTTTCCTCTTGATCTATTTTAGAAAAGCTGGGGTGAAAGACTCTGCTTCAACTTACCATGACTATTTATAACACCATTCTCTAGCAAACCAGAGTTAGAAGGGCTCTTACTGTCAAACCAAGCAACGTGAGCTGGTACATACAAGAAACTAAGAGAAGAACCCAATCGGGAGAAAATTATAGAAACACCAACCGCATTTACCAACTGTCCATTGGAGCTGCTGTAAGGATTTGAGAAAAGCTGGGGCTGGGGGACCCGGGGACACAGTGGAGGTGTGGGGTGCGGCTGAGGGGCACGGTTTACCAGCAGAGCTGTTCCTGCAAGGATCGACCCTCTCCCCATTTCTTTCTCCCTGCCTCTCTCAAGCAAAGCAAGGAGTGACTGCGTTCCCACAGGCAGGTTTTGCTGGCATAGCCGTCTCCATCATGAATTGCACCCTTGATCAAAAGTGAGGATCAGGAAGCGCTCCCCCGTGTGAGGTGGATGGGGGTGGGAAACACAAAGTCAAGGTGTGACTCACCCGACTTCAGACAGCAAGGCAGAGACACAAGCAGAGCTGGAACAGAGTATTTTCTTCAGTCATTTCTCAGCATAGCTGGAGACAGACAGCATTGCCACTGAACTGTGCATGCCGATGTATAATTACTTGCTTATTAGCTGGCTAGCTCATCATGCCAAGAAAGTTCTCGGGAATGCGGAGCAAAGGCATCTCTCCTCTCCCTGTCTTTCAGACCGGAGAAGAAATGACAGATCATCCAACCTGCTGGGAACCTCCACCTCCTCCACCCTTTCTAGGCTGGCAGAGGTTGAAGTTTGATTGATTTCTCGGTTACATCTTGTCCTCAGAAGAAAGAGAAAAAGAGCTAATGATGCTAGCCTGGTATTAGAGCCAGAGACTCCGACGGCTGTGGCTATTACTGCTTCCAGAGTGATGTGCTGGGCACATGTGCCTGATGGATTGCCTCGCACTGAGCTGTGAAGATGTTGGGAGCAACCATCTCAAGCTCAGAACCTCACAGAGGGGTGAGACCAGGGGAGAAATACAATGTAGAGTGTCAACCTGAAATAAAGTCACATACAGGGCCACCAGAGTCAGGACAGGGCAGTACTTTTTTTTTTTTTTTTTAAGTTTGTAACCCCCTCTACTGGAGCCTCCCTCCCGGGGCTCAGCGGGTGCTACAGGACTTTCACACCCGTCCATTGGTGTCTCGAGCGTTGCACGCTCACCCCGTGGGTTTCCAGAGGAGCTTCTCCACGCAGCTCCCTTGGGTGGCTGTGCTGAAGGGTGAAGCGATTCTCCTTTGCTAAACCTGCACCCAAGCTTCCCCTGGGAAAAACAGATGGGGGTTTCGAGTAAGGGCAGCGGACTTCCTATTAGTGAAGCCAAGCAGGAAAATTAGTGGGAAAATGGCATAATTTTTATATGGACCAAATCATTCATAGATTACAGAGACAGAAGGAAACACGGTTGGTCTGACCTCCTGTTCTAATCAGAGCTCATTGTGAGGAACAGCCTCTAGTCCTGATTTCTGAGAAGCCAGTAATAAGCTGTTCATTTGTGTTTCACACAGAGCAGCGCCGTGCTCCATCAGGACGCACAAACCGGTATTGTGAAGGAACAATGCGCATTTGAGATTGGATTTACAGCCGTGCACTAGCCCTCAGATTTGCAGGTAAACCACAATATTGGGCTTGCTGGAAGGTTTTGTGACCTGAGACACCATCACCGAGGAATAAATGCCTCTGATTGTCACCCTCTGATTTTTTTCCTGTCTCACGCATAAGGACTGAGGGAGCCAGGGGCTACCTCTCTGTCCAGCTTCAGGAGAGACTGGGGGAACCAGTAAGATCCAGGAGAGAGGGGGAAGCCAGTGGGAAGCCAGGACAGGACTGACTTGGAATTAATGGGGGTGGGCAGAGAAAGGAGGGGGTGGGAAATGGCCTGGGGGAGGGATGAAAGAGGGACACTGGGAAGACAAGCAAGGAGTGCTGGAAAGATGATGGGGGTAAGTGGACAACTGAAACTTTGGGAAAGCCGGGATGTAAGCTGGCACTGTTGCAGCATCACTGGGGCAGGGACCGACGGTCTGGGCTGAGGTTTGGGGTCGAGGGGCAGGGACCCCAGAACTTGACAGCTCTGTCCCTTCATCCTGCCCAGCCTGCCCTTATTTTTCTCCATCAGGGGCCGGTAGGAAGGTGAGGGAGGAAGAGGGTGAAATGCGCTTGGCTCTGCCCAAGGAGCCAGTCCAGCTGCCTGGGGCATCCCTGGGGGACACAATGGACCACCTCAGCTGACAGGGGCTGAGCTCAGCCCTGCTCCAAACATCCCATGATGTGAGGTGTCTCGTGTTAAATATTCTTCATTCACCATGTCTGGAAAAAGGTACCTCTGAGCCCCTGAAAACAGCAGACGTTTTGATGGAAGATGTCTGAGAAAGGCTATTTTACAGGAACAGAGAGATGCTTGTCCCTCTGGAAAATGAGCACTGGCCAATCCAGAAATTACCCATAGAAATGTCTCATATTAGTACTTTTATTTCTCCTTGCTTGTCTTGGTGGAGAATCACATTTCATTTTCGAACCACAGCTCTACATTTATCATCCCTGATTTAGCAAATTGCCTCTTGCAGAAGCAGTGTCTAACCTACCTTTATTTAAGACTTTGCAGGATAATGTGTTTACGTCGGACTCAGAGAGGGTCACAAAAAAAAGTGGGAGATGCTGCAAACATATTGAAATGGAGGTAATGTACACAATCTTAGAGTCAAAATATTCCTCCTCAAGTAACCTAACACTTTCAGAAAAATATTGTATTGTCAGTGAGACTTAAATCTAAAATCTTGAAGCAAGGGGAATTTTATTGTCTTTCTCCTTCTTTATTTTTTTCTTAACAGGGATCAAAATCAACCTTTCAATAAGCCTCTCTTTGTAGGCAAAATAGAAGGAGGTGGAAATACCTCTATAACTAGAGTTGTCTCAAGGCTTATCAGCAGGGTAGGCAAAATTTCATTTTGCAGCCCAAGGATTTTCTCTTCACCCTCGGGGAGGCAAAATTCCGCAGTGTGGCAGTCGCAGAGTGGGTCCCTCCTGTTTTTCTCCTTTTTTTTTTTTTACCCCCTTGATACCGCAGAGCTTGGGGGGAAAGGCTGGACAGTCGGCTTGTGCCTGCTGCAGTGACACCCTTCCCCATCTCTTCTGGGCCAGGCCAGCAGGGCTGCTGGTTGCCCCTGGCAGGCTCCCACCTTTGGCAGTTGACGGCTTTGCCCGTTCCTGAAACCAGCCCCGTCTGTAATGAGGTAGAGAAACTCGCATCTGCACAGCCGAGCTTGGAGTCATTATTGTAGCTGCAAATGTAGCCTCCTGCTTAAATGAAAGGATGCAGATAATTGGGTTATCTTGTATAAACCAAATTCTTCTGCCCTATAAACTGGAGCCAGCACGCGTGATGTGATCCCACTGGGCCAAGCTGGAAAAGAGGGGTGTTGGGAACTGGGGTGGCTTACTCACCCCAAGCAGGGGAGGAGCTCTCCTGTGCCTTTAGTGCACATACCCAAATTTCAGGAGATCCTGACATTCACACATATACCCTCTCCCCCTTGGAGCTCCATGTGAATACAATCAAGCTGATGATTTCCAGTAAAATCAATAGGAAAGGTAGAGGGCATAAACAAAATCATTAATAATTTCTCTCAATTATAATCTGGTTTCTTCAAACACAGCTGTTGCTGGAGCCTCCAGCCAGAATTAATGATATGGAAGACCTGAAGGACAATAAACACTGTATTTGTGAGCTAGAACAGGCAACAAAAAGGAAAATGTCAAAGGGGTTAAATCTTTATTAAACTACTGCTCCAACATCATTTGATAAACTCTCCTTCAGATGCTTCACCAATGTTCTCCCTTGCTTTACAAGTCAGCCTGGTCTTTTCTCAAGCCAAACACATTTCACAAGACAAAATTGTATGGGAACTGTAATGGGCTCGTAAAAGAGGAATAGATTGTACCCTTATTCTTGCATTTTAAGAGCAACAGCATGAATGCAAGATGACACATTCCTCCTAGCTGGGATCCCTCATAGGTACACAGCCTGCCCTGTGCTCAGCACAGAGCTCCTTGGCGTTCCGTAATTCCTCCTGTTTATAAAGCGCATCAAGCCAGTACGTATACATATGCATCCACCCACGTAAGCACGGAGAGGTGAACACTGATGTAAAAATATTTTGTATGGCGGAAAGAACACAAATACATTGTCGGCATTGTTGCTGGAAGACAGTTGCAGTTAAGGGAAGGCTTGTAGTCCTGGGCACACGAGTGCAGAATTTAATCTGGGTCCATCTGTCCAGCCCACGATCCCTGCATGGCTTAGATAAAGCAGCCAGCGATGCAGATGGAAAAGGCAGATTCATGAACTCAAGGAAGGAACGGATAAGTTTTTTTTGGCCTGACTTCATGTCACAGGTGCATTTCTTTTACTTTTGGACTTGACTAAAAATGCAGAATTCGAATCCCTGCAAGACGCAGAGACAGGCACTGATGGAGGGGAAATGCTGAATTCCCAGTGCCCAGCCCTCTCCGAGAAAGCCTGTTGGCTGTGTCATGCAAACTAATCTGTTCCAAGCATCAGCTTTTCTCTTTCTTGCCCTGGTTCACATATATACACACATTCAGTGGGGGAGAGAGAGAGAAAAAAAACCCCAGAAAGGCAGGGGGGAGGCCACATGTACACATGTCAATGACTGTTGGAAGAAAATAGCTAATTCCTGGAGCTGGAGTTGGAGAAGGGTGGGACTACTCTGCGATCCTTTTGGTGAACTGCATCTGAAATGGGTCCAGAATGATCAGAAATAAATACTGCATGGAAGACAAAAATCAGGGCATGTTTCTAACCATCTGAGGGGAGAGAAATAGCTATAGATTCTGTCAGGGAGAAGCAGATGGCAGTGAATTCCGAGAACAGGGCACTGCTGCTGTTGCAGCCGCTGCTGCAACTGCCAGAGCTCAGCTCTTTCCCATCTGACAGAAGGGCCTCTGGGCAGCCCGAGGTGAGTCAGACTCGTGTGTGTTGTACAGATGTCTCTGGAGAACCCCAGATTTTCCCTTTCATTTGTGTCATGCTGCTTCAGGGTTTGAAATGAGTCGCGCAGCCCCTACATCCTATGAGCACCCTTTCCCCTCTCACTGTATCATAAAAACATAGAATGGTTTGGGTTGGAAGGGACCTTAAAGATCATCAAGTTCCAACCCCCCTGCCATGGGCAGGGACACCTCCCACTAGCCCAGGTTGCTCAAAGCCTCATCCAGCCTGGCCTTGAACCCCTCCAGGGATGGGGCATCCACAGCTTCTCTGGGCAACCTGGGCCACTGCCTCACCACCTGCACAGGGGAAAATTTCTTCCTCATGTCTAGTCTAAATCTCCCCTCTTTCAGCTCATACCCGTTACCCCTTGTCCTCTCACTACACTCCCTGATGAAGAGTCCCTCCCCATCTCTCCTGTAGCCCCCTTTCAGCACTGGAAGCTGCTCTAAGGTCTCCCTGGAGCCTTCTCTTCTCCAGGCTGAACACCCCCAACTCTCTCAGCCTGTCCTCATAGGGGAGGTGCTCCAGCCTCTGACCATTTTTGTGGCTCTCCTCTGGACTCTCTCCAACAGGTCCATGTCTTTTTTGTGTTGGGGGCCCCACATCTGAACACAGTACTCCAGGTGGGGTCTCACGAGAGCAGAGTAGAGGGGGAGAATCACCTCCTTTGACCTGCTGCTAATGCTGCTTTTGATGCAGCCCAGGACATGGTTGGTTTCTGGGCTGCCAGCGCACACTGCCGGCTCGTGTTGAGCTTCTCATTGACCAATGCCCCCAAGTCCTTCTCCTCAGGGCTGCTCTCAAGCCATTCTCTGCCCAGCCTGTATTTGTATCTTTCCCAGTGTCTGAGCTGTGGCCAGCCCCGATGAGCACAGCGTGGCTGGATAGCATCATGCAGGAGGGATCTCTACAGTCCCCAAGGATGGGTACCATTAGCATCCTCTGAGTGTTGCACCAAAAGTCCTGAGCTAATGCCAAGCTGAGGAGAAGCTGCCATTGAGGACACTCACGGTGAAGCCACCTTGCTTGCCCCCCCTAGGAAGACCTGCAGGCTCCACCTGCAAACCCCAGGATGTGCAGCAGCCACATTGCAGAGCTTCCTGATTCAGCAAACCCACTTAAACTTCTAGGTTACCCATTAGCACTGGGGAATAATCCCCATTGGCTCTGGGAGACATCTCAGCCCCTGATCACACTGGTCCCAACCCTACCAGGCAGTGCCAGCAGCAGGACAGTGTTATGAACCGGAGACTGGCCAAAGCCCATATCCCGTGTATCCCACTGCAATGGAAACTCCTGGCTGCCTGTGAAAGAGAAACTCCGCCAGCAACAGCAACCTGGAACGCTCTTTTTACACAAGACTTAGCTGTTGATTCGAAGCTGGTGAGCAGTCTCCTATCCTCAAAAGACTGTTTTAAGCTCCACAGAGAGCGGTTGTTGAACAAGTTAATACAGAAGAGCAGCAGCAGCAGCCCCATTTCACCATCTTAGCGAATGGCTTCCCCTCCTGGAAGAGACATTCCCAAGGAAAGACACAAGCAGTCCTGTCGTCTGCCACCCAGGCTGACCCCAGCCTCCCCGCAGCCGGCACGTGGGAGGGGATGGGGCACCCCTCTGGTGAGCTGCTCTGCCCTCAAATACAGGGCTGCGGGCTGAGCGCTGTGCTGGAGGAGTGAAGATGAGCTGGGTGAGGGATCGTTGCTCTCTGTGCTTCCCTTCTGGGAAAAAAAAATTAGGGATACTTAGCTATCATACCAACATTTTATGCAAATCTTATCTTTGTCTTCTGCATGCTGGTGCATAATTTGCATCTGATTATCAACTTGGGGTCTATTGTTTTTCTTCTAAACAGAATTCCTGCTGCTGAAAGGTGTTGGATTGACAGCCCTGGTGAATGAAGTCATCTCTCTAACACAAGGGTAGGAGAAGAACAGCTTCCCACACAAGGCTCTGCCATTTTTTCCCCAGCCAGGGCCAACAGTGAGGATGCCAGCCCTTGGTCCCTTCCGAGCCTGCCTGCCGATACAGAGCAGGGCTGGGAATGTGGAACCCCAGTGAACTTTCTACAAGGACAACGCAAAATCCTTTAAAAAGGAACAGGTAGTCTCTTGGGTTGGGTTCACATTTGTGCTACACACACAGAGTTCCAGTACCAAGCTTGCTCTGAAGTCACAGCCAAGGATCATGAGAAAGTTTCCACGGTGGAATCCTCACACTCAAAATGAAAGGTCCTCTTGACCTAGAGGAGAAGAGGCTTTTGCTGTCTCTGATACGTGCACAGATGTTCCTGGCTGGATGTAGCCCCGTCTCCAGCAGCAGCAACATGCTGAGTCCTTTTCCTGGCTGTAGGAAGTTGTCTTGCCTTGTGTCACAAGGTAAAACTGTTTGCCTGGGGCTAAAGTCCACTGGAGTCAATGGCTTGACTGCAGTTTGCCTTGGCTGAGAATTTGGCTCACTTACACCACACTACAGAAACTCACTGTGAAGCCCTGTGCAGAAATCAAAGATAACCAGCGGTCACGGTCTTTTAGTTCTGCAGTGCATGGATCTTGCCAGTTACCTCCTCGGTTTCTGGAAAGATACTTTGCTTTCAGCTTGAGTAGGGGTCCAGGGCCCTCCCTGGTGCTGGGGAAGGACAGGGAACTGTTCATGGGAGCTACAGGATGGAGATGGGGACTGAACCACCAACCCACCCTGCGACACAAGGCTCCTCCAATCAAGCCAAAGGATGAGGACAGATGGATGTTCATCCTGATTCAGCAGTCACAGCACTGAGCGGTACGAGTTTGTCCGCTTGACTTTGGGATGGATGGCTGTTCTAGCTGTGTTTGTCCTGGCGATAAAGTATTCATCCCTAGTAACAGCTGCTTCTGTAAGAGTGCCAGATGAAGACAAATAATGCAGACTTCGTGCTCTTCCCGTGGATTGCATGGGCTGACCCTGCTGCGATATGCACACCCACAAATCTTCTCAGCTCATTACCTCATTGAACACGGCTGCTCCTCTGTAAGGACAGGAGCCGGGTGATACCTCGGCAGAATTTGAACACGACATGCTAAGTCAGAGCTGGAAATAGCTGACTGAGAGCTCTGGACCTTGTCTGGCAGGGAGGTGGACCCCTGTCAGAAAAATGCAGCCTTAAGAAGAACATGTGGCAGTCCTGCTGGACAAGACCCTTGGCTTTGCAGAGGAGGGGGAGTAGCTTTCCTATCACTAAGACATCCCTCATTATTTCTGTACTTCTTCTTTACTAACACCCCCTTAGCATTTCATTTCCCTCTGCACAGCCAGCTCCGCGTTAAGGATGCAGGAGTATGCATTGTGTAAATAAAGTTTGTTGTTTTCCTTTGAAGTGTGTGGGAAGGCTTTGAAAACCCAACTGTAGCCGTTCCCAATAATCTCAACTTTCTGCTCTATTTCTCTGGTTAACCTTGCTGACTCAAAACAACAAAAAGCATAGCCTGAAGGAAATAGTGCTCACTGCGTTCTTAACTTTTCAATGGCATTTTTACCGGAGACATATTTTCTTTTTGTTAAGATCTTTGAAGCTCATCCCTCTCTTTCTGTGTGGATTCCCATTGAGACTGAATGGCTCTTACCAGCCTGCTTCCCCAGGCATGGGGTAGGAAGCATGACTGCCTTCCCCAGGACATAACAAGAAGGAAGAGTCAGTGAGGGGGCTGCTGAGATGCCAGCAGTAAACAAGTCAACACGGAGATGTGTTTTGTTTTCTTCCCAGAGGATGGTGGGAGCCAGATCTTCCCTCGCATGCGGGTCCCAATTAGAGAGCCAAGACGTGGTCCATTCAGTCACCACTCCGCCTGTCTAGTAAGACTGAACAGGTTTCTCTTTTCAGTTAGCTCAAGAGGTCACTCTTGACCCAAGCAAGCTTTCTTCCCCCACCCACTTTTGCTTCTCCCCACCCCTAGCTGCATTTACAAACCAGTTGCCTGGAGAAGGGAGCAATGGAAACTTCACATCAAGGCAGGCTCCTGCCTGGCCGAAGAGGGTGAAATCTGCCAACAAGATCACTTGAAAGAAAGCAGACACCCTTCCTTATTCCCTTCCTGTTACAGTACATCTAGACAAGAGTCCATCTCCTCCAGACCTCCTGCCAGCAGTCTGCTTCCTGTCCTCAGACACTTTTCTCGGGAGGGTTTTCCACATGATGGTCAGTGGCTTGTGAGACAACCATCCCATGCCTGCCAGGCATAGATATTGCTTCTGCTGAGGTAAAAATAGGGAACGACCTGCAGCTGGGAGATATCACTGGTGAAAAAGCAGAGCGATTGGGTTCATCCTGACCAGGTGAGCAGGACAGACCACCCACCCACCCACAAGAATTTAATATCACCACCCCTTGCCTCTGTCTAATCTCTAAGGAAAACTCTAGTTCTTCAGGGGAAGAAGAAGAATTCACCAGATTTTGCCTCCATAAACCCCAGCCCTTCCATCACAGACATGACAAATCAAGGGAGGGAGAAATAACAATATAAACCAGCCCCTCAAACATAATTGAAGAACCAGGCTAATTTGGCTTGTCTTTATCTCAGGCCAGAGCTGGGCACTAGACTTACCCGCAACAGATAAAGATGAGTAACTACATAATGAGGTTAAAATATTCATTAAGCTAATTGCATGTTAATTAAGTAAAGGATGCTATTAGAGACCCATTGAGCTCCATCTGTGTGTGCAAACAGGAGTGAGAATAATCGCTCCGGAAAGCAGGAAAAGAGACGGTGACAGCTCTGGGGCTCCTGGCACGTGGGGACCAGAGGTGGAAGGGACAATAGTGGGGACAGCTCTGGGTCCTGGAAGCTGATAGCTGTGAAAAGGAGGGTGGTCTTGCGAGAAGAGGGAGTGCTGGTAATGAGAAACTCTAGGTGGACTGAAGCCAATAGGCTGTAAGGTACTGGAAAGGTCCATTTTTGAAAATGGCCTACAAGAAAGTTAAGAAGAAGGAGGGAGAAATTACTCTTCCATTTAAACTTTCTCTGTCAGCACCACAAAGGACAGTTTCTAATAAATACTTCAAAAAAAAAAGGAGAAAAAAATTCCATCCTACATAATTATGGCCAATGCTCCATAAGGCAGAATAGGGAAAATGTCTACATATTTCATGTTAAAATTCATTAATAATGGAAGGCAAGGATTAAATTATATAACTGTCACCTTTATGTTAAATAATATTTTCAGCAGAAGGAAAAGGAGATGGGACAACTCCATAACCAACACGTTTATTTCAGCACATGAATAATTTAGGCAAATAATACAACAGCTTCTGAAAGGGGAGAAGATTTGACGAGGAGGTTGGGTTAGAAAGGACTGGCACTGCATTTGGAGATTTGAAGGACTAGGAGAATAATTCATATTCAATCACTCATTTGATTAATTTGTCCTTTCTTTCAGGCCATTAATGGGCAGATTGTTCTTTTCTCAAATGCACTTATAGTCTGAAGTTACTGGAATAAATCTGGTCCATGGTTCCCCTTGAGCAGCAAGGTTCTTGCGAGTAGTCACTGCACAAACTGGAAACGGGTTTGGATGGGCAGGTCATCTCCCAGTGGGTTTCTGATCTCAGACTGGCTCCTCAAACACTTTTTTTGCTATGAATCTAAATTTAACACCTCCTCATTCTCCTGCCGTAATTGCTTACAATTTCTCCTTCCCCGGGTAGACCTTCCAGCTCACCCCACTCATCCTGTGTGGGTACAAAGTAGAGGGCAAAACCGGAGCGAACATGAATGGAGCAGACTCATTAAAAATCTGAGACTATTATTCATGAAAAATTAGTTGAATGTGTTAGCTCGTCCTCCGTGAAGCTGGCATTGATTCAAACTACCCTTCTGACGAGTGGGAAGGAAAAGGACTGCCTGAGTCATTCATACTTCCGTGGTGAAACCTGCCAGACAACACTTTATCCAGTGGCTGGTTATCATCACGGGCAAAACAAAACAAAAAAATCCCTGTAGATTCTGCTAAGTGCCCAAACATATGTGCTCTTCTCCACAGCCCCAGAACCTCCCAGACACACTCTGGCTCATGAAAGACGCCCAGAACTGGCACAGCCCTTCCCGCAGGCTCCCAGATAAAACCAGCTGCCAAAGTTAACCAGATTTCTCCGCGTGGCTGGAGCTGCTGGCGAGAGCTCGGTGCACGTCTTGGGATGCTGATCCTTGTGTCACAGCAGAGTTCCGGTGCCCAGAAACCATCCCTGTGACTGACTCAGCAAAGAGCATCAATCCTGAGAATTTTACAGGTCTTAGAAGCTTGTGCCTAATGATTTTTTGTCTGGGGTGCCTGCCCATTTCCAGGTAGGTGGATGTCCGTGGAGTGAAAACAGAAGCCCTGTTCGGCACCGAGGTGCCTGCCAAGCTGGGGATCTCTGCCGGCAGCCTCGGGGCTCAGTTCAGTCTCCGCTCTACACCTAGAGAAGACTGTTTTGCAGCAAAAGGGACAGACAGCAAAGGAAGCAGGAATGCACGTTGCCTCTGCTCTGTCTGTAGAAGGAACAAGCAAAGAACACCCGTCTCCAAGGATGCTAATTAATTCTGCACCATATTCTCTTCATTCAAAGAAAAATTAAAAATAATAAAAACTCCTGAAAATATTTGCTATAGGTTTGAGATGCAAGTGAGGTCCAGGGAGTTCGTGTGTGTATGCAAAAGGGAGAAGGAGGAAGAATGAATGAGAGAGGGGATGTGAGTGAGCAGGAAAGACTGTTATTTTATCTGAACTGCTTTATGGGCTGTATGACCCAATAAGTCTTTTCCATTTCTAATTTCTCTGCTTCACCTATCCCTAGTTTATCATTAAGGAATCATTTATGCAAATTCAATTAAGTATTTAACATTTTCTTTCCTGTAGCTCCCTGCTTCACTGACTTTTCATCCCATTTCAAATCTCAGCTGACAACATCTCTTACCTCTCCTGCTCCCATTTCTTTGCCCTTCGACTATTAACTCAGCAGCTGCGTGATTTAATCCACTGAAATATTTTGGAGTTTTCACTTTTGCACAAAGGAGAGACAAAAATGAATCTGTAGCATACGGTATTAGCAAAGCCCAGCTCGCAGCTGCTGGGTGCACAGCTGGATGCTGCAGGAGCTTAGCACATTGGCTTGGCAGCTCTGGTGACCCCAGTCCAACATCGCATTAAATCAGGAATGAAAATGACGTTTTCCTTTCTATTATTTGTGTTCGCTTCCTAGATATGATGTGGGGCTGAATTTAGCAGAGTGTATTTGTGAGCTTAGGATGGGAAGAAGCAGGCTACGGCGTGGTCCAGAGGAGGGGGAAGAGCTGTGCGTGAAGAGTTTAGGGCTGGAACAGGAAAAGGTGGGAGGTTCGCAGGGTGTGGAGCAGTGATGTGTAAGTGCTGCGCTTGGGCAAGAGTTACGGCTCTTCTGGGTTTTGAGAAGGAAATTTTAACAGTTTATCACCTTGGGTTTTATCCTGTTCTTTCTGCTGTTAGTCTTCTGCTTTTTTGCTCTTTCTGGCATATGCTGCCCTCCCTTCCCACACGCACACTAATGCGATTGTGTGTAAACTTGCTCAGGTTGAAAAGCAATGTTCTAGAAAGGCTCCGGAGCAAGTCCCAGCTAAGTGCATAATTACATAGTACTTGGAGTAATTTTCCTTTTCCTCCCGAAAAATGCACATGGGCTCTGATTTTCCTATCTGCAGATTGCAAGCTCATAATTAGCAGTAAATTACTCACACAAGTGACAAATTTTGTGCTTTCAAGCAAACAGACAAAATACCCACAGTTTACCAATTGCCTCTTGGTGCCACAGACACCTGGCTTTTCCTGCTCCTGTCTTGGGAAAGGGATAGATGGATCCGAACAAAGCTCTTCAAGGAGCTTAGATGATGACATCAATTACTGAGTTACCACGAAAAGCTATAAAAGGCAACCGCTGAGCTCACACTGCGGATCGTGTGGCTCGGCTGGGGGCGAGCAGGGTGCATGGCAGAGGGACCTCGGGAGCAGAGGGTCTCCCTGCAGCCCTGTCCCCAGCCTGCCTACCCAGAGCATCTGAGGACGTCAATAAACCCTGCAGAGGATACATCCACCCCTTTCATGCAAGGGGAAGAAATATGAAACAAGACGTGGTCTGGGAAGCTGTTGCAGAGCGCTGAAGGAAGGGGAACTTGCTGGGCTGTGGCCAGGATAGGCACCGAGGGTGGAACAAGCTTCTTAAAATCCAGCCTGGTCTAGAGCAATGCTGTATGATGAAGCAATACTGATACAGTTAATCGCAGTCAAACACACATTTAAATGACACTGATAGCCAGTTGTCTTACTGGGGGCATAGCCCAGATAGAATGGGTGGGCTTCAGGGCCAACGAGCTCATGATTTCCCAGTTTGAAGAGCCATCAGCTGAAAAATGGCTCCTGGAAGAAGGTTCAGAGATGAGTGCAGCTGGATGGAAAATCATCTATCCTGGCTGGGCGTCTGTCTGAAGCTCAGAGAATGGCAACTGGCCCGTTCATCTGGTTAACAAGCGATATGTTTGCAGGGATCTGATCTGACCATTGTCAGCATCTACCACATAGCAACAGGGTGCCTCGGAAAAAAATGCCACAGCAATTATCAGAGAGGTAGAGATGACAACAGAAAAGAAACGACTTCTGGGGTCAAAAGGTAGCTGTTCGGCAATGCGTAAATACGAAGGAGGAGTTATAGGGATGTGCAGTTAGGAGCAGAGGAACAGAAGGAACATTGAAGGAGAAGATGCTGGGTGAGGGAGGTTGGTTGGGTCTAGAGTAACTTCCAAGAACCAGTGTGCGCAGTGGCAGGGTAAGCCCTGTTCCCTGAGTGGGGACACTGTCACGGGTGCTGCTGTGACAATGTAGGCAGAAGCAAAGGCAAAAATCATACCCTAGCTTCAGCTTCATTGGAAATTCAGAGTGGGGTGGGGGGGAACACATAATCTGCTCAGCAAGCAGAAAAGAACAAAAGAGGAAAGGAAAGGCATTAAAATGGAATTTAAAAAATAAATAAATAAAAGGGGGAGATTACATGAAAAAAAAAAAATTGAAACCAGAGGTTGCAGTTGGCCTGGTATCATAATCCGTTCGCTATTATGGATTAATATGTAAGGGATGTTTGCAGGGAAAAGATGGGATAAAACAATCTAGAGCATCCATCCAAACAGAGGAAATTCTTTCCTATGTGTAGTATCACGTGAATATAATAGAAACAAGGCTGATGGCAGAAGCTTTTCATATAGAACTCACTCTCATTTTTAAAGGCGGACTGAATTTTTCTAAAATACGTACACGTGTTTAGGAACACTGCTTCAGCCCTCGGATAATAGAACTTTGCACTTTTGTAGCAACTTCCTTCTGAAGCACTCAAAGGATTTTACAAAAGTGAATGAATGAAGTTTCTCCAACCCACCGTGAGGGAGATAACTACTTTTATCTTATTATACAACAGGGAGGATGGCAAACAGCAAGTCAGAATAGTTGAGGGATTTGACAGAAGTCGCACAGTACATCTGATGTCTGAAGGAATTTAAGAATGACGTTGCTAAGTTGCGGCAGAAAGGACGCAGCCTGGCTGATATCAGCTCGAAGGAGAATCGGGGGCGGCAGAATTTGCAGCATCCCTCTGAAATCGGGGTTTGGGAAAGCAGAGCAGGAGTAACAGTTGGTTACCTCTGACAAAAACAAGACTGGAATGACAAAATATCTGAAAGCTGCAGATCTCACAGGGACTCTGGAAGGGCATTTGCAAAACCACTTCAATCTATTAGCACTCTCGGAGCGTGTCAGCAAATACAGGACGAATGAAAATTGTCTGCTTGTTTTCACTTGGATTTTCAAAATGTTCTCGACAGGACCCCAGCAAGAGGGTGGGCAGTCGGGTACTCTGTTAATGAGAACATCACGCTGCTGCAAGCAGACAAGCTGGCTAAGCGTCTGAAAAAATAAATATGTAATTTAGCACCGAGTTTGCCATTTCCAACACGGCAAAATATTAGCAGCAGTGTGCACCTAGCTCCTAGAAAGGTTTGTGTTGATTTGTGTTGACTAATGGGCAGTGCCGTAAAGGCGAATAGTCAGTACAGTGGCGATAGTTGGAAATGATAAATATTCTTTGTCAAACCTAGAAAAAGATGTGAGGAATCAACCACCTACCAGTGTAAAGTTTCTTGGCAAGGAATGCATGTTGGAAGGATTAATTTGAAGTATCCGTATGGGTTCCTAGGTCCAAAATGAGATAGATTGGATGTCCTCCTAGTCTGCAGTCTCCATCCTTGTAGCACCATGCTCCTCTGCAGGTAAACAGTGCTCTCCATTTGTAGGGGCACGCATCGGGAATAGGGTGGAGTTTCTTACGAAAACCGGTGTGAGATCAGTAAGTACATTATGTCCGGAACGCTGTGTTCAGTTCTGTATTCAAGGAAAATTATAGCATAGCTCAAAGGGGTCCAGAAATAGTCAACACCGTTGTCTCAAGGCATAGCTTGACTTCCATGTGGGAAGTGAATTAAATGTCAGGTGTGTTTATTTTAGAAATCATATGAATAAAATAGGCGTTCAAAATAGTTAGAATAAATTAGGTAGAAAAGCAAACTCAGTGTTCCTATTTACCTTGTCTTTCACACTCCAGCACCAAAGGCACATTTCATTAGACTGCGTGACAGGGAAAGTATTCCATCAAAGGCGATATTTTTCTTCAGGCATCCTCATTCACCTGTGAAAATCTCTGCCACAAGGTATCTCTGAGGTGCAGGGTGTGGAAGGATTCAGATGAGAGGGAGATACTTGTGGATATTTACATTTTCCAGATTTACAAGAGGAGAAGTTAAGACACAAATGATGAATACAAAACCTTCACACCATACCGTGTAGCCAGCCACTAATGAGGGTGCTGGGGAAGATATTTCCCTAAGCAATGGTTCTCCTTAACACCCCAGCGTGAGATCCTGGGAGCCTTCCTTTGTAGATTCTGGTACTCACCAGGATCAAAGACAAAATACCAAACAAAGGGATAATTGGGCAGACCAGACATGGCATTTCCTGTGTTCTTGAACCTTCTTCTCCTCTGTTTCTTTCTAACCCCAAGGCCACCCTTCCTGTCTTCTAAAGTGCGCGTAGGTACCGCTGAATCATTTAACATTTCTATCAGTGGGTTTTTGGCTCTTTTAAGCAATTGAACTTATGGTGCCCGGCGTCAGGCTCACTGCCAATTTTGACTCGACCTGGTCACAATTTTGCAAGTGCTGTCAATGCCAGAGCGACAGCTGAAATGGAAATTTTAATGATGTTAATGAATAAAAGCTTAAGCTGTGCTTCCTGCACCTGGGCAGCAAAAGTGCATTTATAATTACTTGCCAAACAAGCCTCCTGGCTGCATTCTCTCTGCCCCAGGCAAGCAGTTAACTGAAGTTCTCTCCTTTCACCAAGATTATTTTTGAGTGAATGCTCCTGCCAGTGAAAGGTGCTGGATTGACAGCTCTGGAGACTGAAGTCCTCTATTATGTGACAGAAGTGAAAAAATCTGTAACAACAGTTTTTATTAGGTCACCTAGTTCATCCCTCTGTCAACACAGGATTGTTCTCTACAATATATTATTGAGGTGGGGGTTTTTTTCCATCATTCCTCCCCTCTTCCCCCTTAAGTACAGGTCTCTTCCATTTTGCTGCACAGCTCTGATCCTTACAGTCTCTTCCATACTGACATTGCAGAAAAAACCCGTGTGTGTGAAGATATGCCTGTGCATCTTCCAGGCTCCAAGAGTTCATCAGAAAAGGGGCAACAAGAGAGTTCAGAACCAGCAGGGAAGACACTGAGAAAATGTCAGATAGCTATTTCTGTTGGGCCAACGGTTTTCCTCATAGATGCCTCCTGAAAGGAGACTTTGGATCAATCCAAGTTCTTTTCCTTGCCCTAATGCTCATACACTACTGGTGTTGTTTGGATAGCTATCACCTTTTTACCAACGGAGCACCCTGTGAACTCTTCATGGTGATGTTGCCTTTGTTTAAAGAAAGAGAATTGAGGCACAGAAGGATTAAATGACTTGTTCAAGCTCCCAGTGAGTGAAATGAGTCTAGATTCCTCCCTACCCTTGATCCCAATCCCTTAAAGCCTCTTTGGGGAATGTTTCAGGAAAACTCAACTATGGTGGTGGTCCCATACCAACACAGTGAGACCAGAGGAGCCCTGAGCTCAAAGAGTTAATCCAAGGAACACAAAGTCCTACTGAAATCCTGCATTGCAGAGCTTCCCAGGCGTTCCAGTGTCCTCTTAGCCCCTTCTCCACTTGCGTATTGCCAGAGTGCTGGATGTATTGCCCCCATGCTGTAACATGATGGTATTTCTTCCAGGATAGGTCCTTCCCTTGCGTCAAAGATAAATCAACAAACAGATGAAAACTGGAGCCTGCTTAGCCTCACGAGAAGAGCTCTGACAGCTGCTGCTATTTAGTACATGAATGGAAATGGGAGCAGAAACTACACTAGGGATAACCAGTTTACAGCAATGCATTTTATCTCCATTCCAAAATCTTATATTTACAAATCATTCCGACAGCTAGCAGCAATTACCAGACACCCTTTCTTCTCAGACTCCCTTCCTGCTACCAGCTCTTGTGCTAGAATAGACCTGAGCAAGACAGCTTCTTCCAGAGAGGTACCCTGCAACCCCTTAGCTTCAAAGGAGCATTATATTAGTATATAGTATTATTAGTATATAAAATGGCCAAGATTACTGTCCCAGACATGATCTGGGTTGATTAGCATTTGGAATTCCTGACAACTGGGTTTGTGAAAGGACCTTAGCTGGCCAGTGTCAACCAGTAACCAGGTGTGCCCAGTGGGGCAATTAGAACTGACTTATTCATTGCTCTGATGGTGCACATGGGTGGATCCCAGACTGTGTGCATCAACCACTGGGCATCTTCTGCTCTCTCTTACACTAGAGAGCATCTGTCCATCAGGCAGTGCAGCTCTTGGGGAAGTTTCAGGCTTGCTCGTCATGGTGGTGGTTCCAAGGCACAGGAGCAGAGGAGCCCTGAGCTCAAAGAGTTAACCCAAGGAACACAAAGTCCTACTGAAATCCTGCATTGCAGAGCTTTCCAGTGCTATACCACTTCCATGACCCAAGTTAATGTTTCCATGCAGAACCCTGCTCCTGGGCTCCAGCACGGCAGTGTGCTGTGCGGTGTGGATGTGTCCTCCGGTCACTTGCTAAAGCCATTGAGTCCCTCCCAGCTCATTACATTGCAACTGGGCAGCATCCAGCTGTGTTTACTGAGAAAGAGGGATGCGACTGACAGTCTCCAGGAGCCTGAACAGGAGAAAGGCTGGTTCAAAAAAGTCAGAGGGTGAGCAGAGCTTAGAAAGGACTCGGAGATGGAAGACAGCTTTCATGGAGATTTTGCTGTGCAGGAGAAAGGTACATGCATGGGCCAGATTCATCTAAGAAACAGGACAGTGGAAGTGCACCTATGCTGAAAAAGAGTCAGCAAGGCACTGAAGGGGAGAATCCGGAATGTAAATGCTGGTTGTGTCAGATGTCTGGAGCAAGCTTGGCCACCTGGCCTCCTTCTGTCTGATATCGTTACTTTGCGCTCAGCAGAACAAGGGCTGGCCGGCTATGCAAAGACACCTGGAGCCTGCCCCATCCTGGAAGAGAGATGCCTGGCTCCCAGCCACCCTCGCGCACGACAGAGCAGCCAAAGACAGGAGCTGTGAGGACCACCCTGGGGTCTCATCCACACCATGCCCACAGCGCTCAGCCAGGATCACACCATCTTGTGCCCTGGCACAATTCATGCCCTCTCTAAGTGAACAATTTCCAACAGAGTAACACAAGTGATTCATTCTGTCTGACGGTCTTTCACATGTAAATATTTTATATTCCTATTGAATATTTTTGGACGATTATGAATTCTTGATGTGATGAGGACCTTGCTATGTATGAGATGCAGGCAGCAGCAAGGACTCGGCAAGGAGGAAAAGCATGCAAGAATAAAAAATAAGATATCATTACAAACTACAAATTAGAAAGAACTGGGATAAAAACACAGGCACGTATCACTCTCCCTTCCTTGTCTGTCTGGACACTTTAGGAAACTGTCTGGAGCTCACATAAGGAGCCTTGCACATGGATAGATGTGGAGTTGTCTGCCTCTCTCTCCTTCCCTCCCTCTCTCTCTTCTTCTAACTTAGTTTTACTTTCTTTATTCCTGTTGGAAGAGGCAATGCCAACAACCCGAGGGACCCAAGACTGAAGTCACTCCAGAATTTCTGCTCTGTCTTCAGTTTGACTCTGTTTCTGCCGTGCACCCAGAAACCAAGAGTGTGCCTCCAAATCCAAGCAGTGAGTTTAGACTGAAGGTAGAGAACTTGTACAAAATGTGAAAAGATTTGGACAATTGTTTACTTTTATACCCCTGGTATTGGCAGTGGCAGTAGAAGCTTCCTGTACAAGTACCGAAATGTCTGAGAGTCAACAGGAAGGACCTTTGCTAGGTGACAAGAGGTGAGCTCTGTCTCAGTGATCCAGCCACTGTCAGAAGGACTTGCACACACACCCAAGTGAAGGGGTAAAAAATACTAAAGTCTCAGCCAAGCTAGGACTGAGTTTGTCAACAGAAGCATATCCTCTTGATTTGGGCTGAAATAACTAAAGGTATGAAGTAGAATGAATGTTGTTTGTCCCTACGTATCCATACACAAGCTTTTTTTCTCTTCTAACAGTCCTCCCCACACACTAAGGATGGGATTGGTACTGTCAATCCTTTTTGTGACTGGCAACGCAGTGTCCATGTCTGTGGGTCCCCACTTGCTGGCCCACATCTAAAACTACATGGGCTCAAACCTATTCAAAGGGCGTGCAGTCTATGTTGTTAGTGTATCTAGAAGATAAATAATAATACTCTTTCCAAGTTTTCTCCGGAAACCTGGTTGTCCCTTGTCCCTGGGCATAGCAATTGCTTCTCCATAGAAGACCAGTGACAAAGAGCCACACTGCTATTTCACAAAATCATAGAATCACAGAGCGGTTTGGGCTAGAAGGGACCTTAAAGATCATCCAGTGCCACCCCCTGCCATGGGCAGGGACACCTCCCACTAGCCCAGGTTGCCCAAAGCCTTATCCAGCCTGGCCTTGAACCCCTCCAGGGATGGGGCATCCACAGCTTCTCTGGGCAGCCTGGGCCAGTGTCTCCACACTCTTACAGTGAAAAATTTCTTCCTAATATCTAACCTAAATCTCTCCTTTTTCATCTTAAAACCATTACCTCTTGTCCTGTCACTACACTCCCTGATGCAGAGTGCCTCCCCATCTCTCCTGTAGCCCCCTTTCAGCACTGGAAGGCTGCTATTAGGTCTCCTCGGAGCCTTCTCTTCTCCAGGCTGAACGACCCCAACTCTCAATTTGCAGAAGAGCCATCTCTCAGAAGCCTCTGGGGAAGAGCAAGGATTCCTCTGCCTTATTTATGTGGTGACAGAAGAGAGGCTAAGATTGTCTTTGCAAGACACCAGCACAGCGAGGGGACTTCTGAGCTGAACAAGCCGCGATAAGGATTGCACAAAGGACCCTGGTTATCTGGTTCCTGTTGTGCTGGCACCAAAGTCCTGTGCTGAGCATTAGGGTTTCCGTGTGTCCCCAGTGTGCGGTACACTGACTGTGCTTGAAGTGCAATTTAAGACTGATGAATTCACAGGTTTTAAATCAACCGTAAGCATCCGGGCTGGCCCCTTGATGGAGGCTATTAACTTAATGAAACTGAAAGGCTGTGAAGTCAGATAACAGGCATTAGAGTCTTTATTTACCTAGAGATTTAAGGAGAGGTAGCGCATGACTACTTTTTTGAGAAGTGCAGGCTACTGCCTAAGAGCACGTCCCTGGCACACGT
>WKFP01014162.1:95916-125786 GCA_011057875.1 Pterocles orientalis | reverse complement strand
AAGTCCTGTGCTGAGCATTAGGGTTTCCGTGTGTCCCCAGTGTGCGGTACACTGACTGTGCTTGAAGTGCAATTTAAGACTGATGAATTCACAGGTTTTAAATCAACCGTAAGCATCCGGGCTGGCCCCTTGATGGAGGCTATTAACTTAATGAAACTGAAAGGCTGTGAAGTCAGATAACAGGCATTAGAGTCTTTATTTACCTAGAGATTTAAGGAGAGGTAGCGCATGACTACTTTTTTGAGAAGTGCAGGCTACTGCCTAAGAGCACGTCCCTGGCACACGTAAACACACGCTTGGGCCACCGGGAAGATGTGCTGAAAAGTGCTCCTTCCCTCTCACGTTGGCTGACAAGTGGTGCGTTCTGGCATGAGGAGAAAGGCTTCTTTCAGAAGTAGAGGTTCTGCTGCAGAGGCTCTCCAAGACCAAAGCAAGGACATCCAGTGAGCATCGGGGTCCCGCATAACCGGTGCCAGAAAAATGAAGCAGCCGGATGACTAATAGATGCTCTTGACCAGGTGTATGCAAAGTCACCCAGTGAGTCAGTAGCAGGGCTGAGGGCAGAGCCCAGCTCCGGCTGTGCTGGCCACTGGGCGCTGCAGCTTTCCATCACACGCTTCAAAAGGATGAGCCAGAACAGCTCTCCAGCTGGGTGAGCTGAAATTTAGTGGCAACTGGGATTCTCCTGCTCCCCACCTCATGGTTAATGCATACGGTGTAGCACGTGCGTGCTCATTCTGTGCACAACTGCTGTCCAAAGGAGTCTCTCTGATAAGCTCAAACCTTCTGTTTCCTGCCTTTCCTCCGCTCCCATACACAGCTACAATGACAGGGTGCATGGTTCGAATGCTCCAGCAGCTGAACACGGGGTGGGAGAGGCTTGGCCATCTGGCTCACTGCTTTTGGGAGGGAGCGGGGAGCAGCATCACCGGCAGTACCAGGGAAAGAGCAAGGAGAACCAGAGCAGAGGATGGACAGCAAACAGATCTAGTGACCCCCCAGCCCTGCAATTCCTCGAGGAGGAGAGAGGGTTTTTGGAAAAAAAAAAATGTACCAGCTCAAAGCCTCTACCTTCACTGGAGACGTCTTACACAGGGCTGAAACCCCGCCAGGCTTGGCAAACCACACAGATTTGTGAGGAGAGCTGTTGGGGCTATGGAGTAGCCTCCTACAAGGCAGGAAGGATGTCCTGCTGCTTAGGTAATTTTGCAGAACAATCTGAAGTGAACCACTGGTGGCTGGATGTGTTCATACTTATGCCTCCTTTGTTCAAACGTATCTCCTTGCTCAGGCACTGAGGGGCAACAGGGCGAATTCGTTACAGGTCACTGCTACCCTGGAAACCCCGCCGCAGAGCCTGGCGCTTCTTCCTCAGATGTACTTGGACTCCTCCCAGCACCAGGCAGAAGGACTCTGAGAAGCATGTGATAGAGGATTTAAGTGTCAAAATAACTAAGGAGTATTAGGGAATTTATTTCGGCTAAGTGACATATGTTTCAATTTGCATGAGCTGAGGACTATTCCATTTAAGCTCTTATGCAGATGATTTTTCCTCCTTTTCACCTAGACATGAGGGTGTCTTTTCAGAGAACGTACAGGGGTCACTTTCTGAAACAGTCTTTCTAGTCAATTCTCTTCAGAAAAAAAAAAAAAAAAAGAGCAGTTAAAGTTTACTTTTTAAACCCTTTACAGTTTCCATTTTTTTTCCTTTTAGTGATGTAACACCTCTTTGGATTTTCCTGTGGGCTGAATGCATTAGTTAGTCTGTAGCAAAAGGACTACATTTAAATTCCAGAATAATCTTCCATCTGCAGGAAGTTGAAATCAAATATTATATCCAAGTTCTTCTTTATGGGCACAGTGGAAGCACGCACATATATATATATACACACACATAAAGCCAAGAATTCGTTGGTAGTACAATCAAAATCTTAGCAGTGTAATCCAAGAATAATCCTCCAGATTTGACTGTAACGGAAAAAGGAAGTGTACTTCTGTACAGAAAAAATCCCTCCTAATAACAGTAACAATGCATTTTAAATGGTTATGCACACACTTCTCAGTTTCCACCCCTTTTTTCCGTGTTACGCTCACTCTTCCCCTGCTCTTCGGGGTCTTGGTGGTGATGGTTTGTCTCTACAGGAAGGCAACGGGGGTTGTCACGATGTGCCATCAGTTTCTGAAGTCCTTCACCAGGAAAAATATAATGAGGGTCCTGTTGGGGGTCTTTTTTACATGTCTGCTTTTACACCTTGCTCTTTCCTCATCCGTCTGCAACCCCACATTGCATCCGAGTTTATCCCGTATGATGCATTTTACATGTGCTGGACACTTGCTCCTTTTTCTCTTTGTTGCTCAGAAGAGCTGGTTTTTGTCCAGCTCCAGGATATTTATCCAGCTGCATTTCTTTAACTGGCTGTTGCTGAGTGGTTTATAGACGTGTGGCTCCCAGTGCCAGCCTGGAACCAGGCTTACCAACCAGGCGCTGGTGCCATCCAGGCGTTTTTGCCTTTGTATTGTTCTTCACTGTCACAGAAATCTTGACGCCCGAACACAAAGACAGGCAACTTTTTCTTTTAAAACCCTGTGGCTCTCATTCCTCCTACTCGCTGTCTGCCACCTCTAATTAAGGTGCAAGGACCATGTCATGAGGATGGTGAAATTGTGTCCGGACTGCAAAATTTGTTTCTTAGCCCTGTCACCAGCCTACCAACTGACATCAGGCAAAAACACCGCCTGTGCCTTTTGCTATTTCCCTTACGTGTCTGCAGAACTTTTGGAACAAGGACAGATCCACCCAGATTTGCAGATGTGCTTGACAATCCAGATAGTGAAGGAAGTGGCTAAAACAGAGTCATTCTCTGATCAGTTTGTGGTCCTGGGGTGGAGAAGAGAAATCCTGGGGATCACCAGATGGCAAGCGTAGGTAATAGCCCTCCAGGGATTATTCCCCTGCAGGGGATGTTGAAAGCACAATGATTCCCCACTTTTCCCACAGTGCCAGGGACGGGCTGGGGATGATGTCCTAATCCACGAGATCTGTGACAGCCAAGTATGTGGGACTCCTCAGCAGTCAGGTACGCATCCCCTCTGGCAGGACAAGAGGATGGAGAAGGTCTGATAACCTTTCAAAGAGGCACTAATAGCAGCAACCCGAGGAGCCGTCTCTCTTTCAGCCTGCCTCCCAGCGTGAGAATTTCTCGCTGAGGCTCTCAACCTCATTCACCGCTTCGTGCCCCCCAGCCTGCCACTGCAGAAGCATCCCATTGTGCTCAGAAACATTTTGAGTGCACAGCTGCTGGCTCCATTACTAGAAAATTGTGTATTATCCCCTGATGAGTGGCTTGTGTGTTAAAAGTCACTCCCGGGGACCTGTCCCCCACACACACAGGGTGGTGCAGCCTTTGGTTACTAAGAGCCAGCCCAGACTGCAGACCATGTTTCCTCTCCATCACAGCATCGTGCTGCCCACTGCACTTTAGCCATCACGCTGCGTACCAGAGGGTTACTTCTGCTCACAGTTGTGTTGGTGCAAATGGGCAGTAGCCTTGCTGAGGACTGGATGGATATATTCCAGGGAGAGTGAAAGCAGAATTTGGCCTTTCTCATTCTCAAACACATGTCCTGCACCAAACACAAAAAAATACCATAACATAAGTGATTACATCTCCTACACCTTACCCTTCAGCATTAGGGACCTGGATGTAGTCCCTCATCCTAAGTCAGGATTGCAAATTTTGCCTTTTCAGCACAGCTGATAATAGGTATCAGAGAAAAACCCAACAAAAGCACAACAAAATGATAATCATCCCTGCCCCTGTTCCCGGAGGCTTTCCACCCTTTGGTTGTTGCAGAGCCAGAGAAAGAGCAGACTGACTGATGGTCACATTTCTTCTTTGGCAGCTGGTCCTCCAAAGGCAGCATCCTTTCCCTTTTCCTTGCTGGCTTGGGACATTGCTCCTTCTCACGTCCTCACTGTTGTTTTTTGCCCTGTTTGGCAGAAGCAGCCAGTTCCCTGTGTGGCCCAGTCTATCTGAAGCAGTATCACCACTGCGTGGGGGAATGCAGTTCCAACCCCAGAGGGGAACTGGATGGTGCTTCTCCAGCCAGGCTGGCACTGTGTTCAGTCTTTTTCATTCAGTTGTAGCTGGATTAACCCTCCCACTCAGCTGGACAAGCTGATTAGTTAAGGAACTTGTTTCATCCCTTTCTAGGGCTTTATTTTTTCATCTGTCATCTTCCTCTTTATTACCACAGTAAGCCTCTGCCTCTTCGGCTCTTTCCATGCTCCCCACGGACTGTCCCCTCCATGTCCCCTGCCACGAGCCCTCACCATCCTCTCCCAGCCAGGGTGAGGGTGCAGCGCCTTCCCGTTTACCCCAATGTGATATGTCCTCATATCCTTCCGTCTCCTCCCTTCAGACATTCCCTTTCACATGAGTTAATCTCCAGTTTATTCCTCCAGCACTCTTTCATAATCCCTTCTGTGTCCTCCCCCTGGGGACGTGGTGGCCCCATGCACAGGACTATGCTTGGAGACCCTGTTGGCCCCATGCACAGGACTATGCTTGGAGACCCTGGTACTCCTGCACATGCCAAGGCAGTCAGAGGCAGTCCATCGTCTTGGGGCCTTTCCTCACTGTCCATGGTAGTCTTGTGTCAGGAGTCAAAGAGGAAAGTGTGTGCAGGTCGATGCCCTATAGAAACCTTGAGCATTGGTGCTTGTTTCTGGCCAACAGGAGCTTTGACCCATGAAATGGAGGCTCCAGGACCTTGCAGTCCATCAGAACGAGATGGACTGACCCCTGCAGCCTTCCTCAGCCTTTTACAGCTCAGCAGTTTGAACACAACGCTGTTTCTCCTTCTTGGCTCTGTCTAGTTGTTGGTTACCTGATCCTGCCCACTGCTCCCTCCTCCTGCCATCTCCTCTCTCTGCTATTGTCCTTCCAAGTGCCCCTGCACGTCTTTCTCCCTCTCAGAGCAACACAGATGAACCCTCTAAATGGTGGGCGAGTGAAATGTATCTTTAGGGGAAAAAAAAAAAACACAAAACAAACCAAAAAGAGCCTATAATTATGCTGCCCCTGCGTCCGCCAGCCCCAGCCCTGATCGCTTTGATTGTACATTGTGACCCCTTTTGCCATGCTCCATCTGTCTGTTTTTATAGTCTGTGAATTTGCAGCAGCAAAAGGACCGTGTCTTCTTATTTGTATCTACAGGGTCCCCTGTGCAATCTGCCCCAGTTCTGACCGGGGCCGTGCTCTACAGGAGAGATAAATAAGAATAACAATGAAGAGTGAGAGCCGCAGCCAGCAGCACAGCCCTACTTTGGGAGCAGAGCAAAACAATTAAGGGAAGGATTTTCAAATAATCCAAATGAAGAATACAAGGGAATAAATATTTAATACTCGGTCATGCAGCCTCATCCTCTCTTATAATCCCTAACATTTCCACCAGTGTCTTTCAAAAGGGAGCAGTGCATAAAGGGCAGATGCAAAATGTGGCTCCCGCAGGCAAAGATCCCCCCTCTTCTCACAGTGGGATGGCGAGTGTGCAGCTACATCCGAGACACGAGGGAGTCCTTTCGGTGGCAGCCGTACCCGTAACCCCGTGGAGCCCTGCTGGAAGCAGTAGCTATGGCTATAATTCCTGTTCTTACTCCCCTTGACTCCACGGGCAGAATCGTGCAGAGATTATGGATACGTAACACAGTAATAGTCTGTTTAAAATGAAATAAAACCAATTTGCTCTTTTTTACAACACAGTGTATGTGCCGCTGTGTCTGGAGGCTCAGCAAACATTGTGAGGGGAAGAAGAAAAGATCCTTCGTGTGAAAGAGAAGTCACTGACTTTTTGGGAAAAACTCTGCATCCCTCAGACAACTTCTCTGCTCCCCTCTTCCCAGGAGGGAAGACAAATACTGGTGACCAGGCTGGGCCAGGGGGCATTGAGGACAGTGGGAAGGGACAGACATTGCTGGTGGGTTGGACTGGCTAGAGAAGGAGAGAAAGACAGAGGTGCAGGGTATAGACACACTTGCAGGGTGTCTACAGCCCTCTCCCCTCTCTGAGTGCAAGCTTGGTCTGGTTTTCTTCCTTGTGCTCTAGGTCTAACCGCAGGCAACTGGAGGGAGAGGGGAGAACTGCTACCAACAAGCTGCATCCCTGTTTCTCAGATTATATGAGAGTATTTGGGTGAAGTCACCCAAAGTCTCACTCTGGGACCTGAAATGTTAAGCAGGGGGTGATGTTAGTTGGGTGGTGTTGGGTTGACAGTTGGAATTGATGATATTTGAGGTCTTTTCCAACCTTAATGATTCTATGATTGTATGTTAGCTTTTGGGGACTTGGACGAAGTGGCCACTCTATCATGTTGCCTTCAGAAGCTCTCTGGGTTATTTCTCTTTGCAATTTTCTGCAAAGTCAAATGTGCATATGGAGAAAGCATCTGCTTTGTGAGGTGTTTTATCACAACGCAGCTTCAGATCCTGCATCCCAAGAGGAAGACAGGCTGGCACTTCAGAAAGGCGTTTTCCCTCAGCAGTTTCCACGTGACCAGGAGTACAACACTGCGTAGTGGCAACCTTGGAAAGAGAAAGGAGCGAAACGAAGAATTGCTGAATAATCCAGGTTGGAAGTGACCTTCCAACTCCTGCTCATAGGATGGCTAACATCAAAGCTGAGTTGGGTTACGCAGGGTCTTGTGCAGAGTTTTGAACATCCTCAAGGACAGAGATCCCACCAAATTTCTTGAATTTCCCATGCTGCAACTTGTGATGACCACCTCTTCTCCTTCCACCTCTGGAAGAGCATCTTCACTATCAACCCTTTTAGGTAGTAGGAAACAGTGATTAGATCTCCCCTTTGCCTTCTCTGCTGAAGACTAACCAAACCCAGTTCCCCCAGCCTCTCTGTCTGCACCATAGGCTGCAGCTCCCAACCATCCTTGTGGCCCTGCACTGGGCTCCTCCAGGTGGCCAAGGTCTTTCTTTCACTGAGAAATCCCAGCCCAGACAGTGGGCTCCAGATATGGTTTCATGAGTGCCAAATAAAGGGGAATAATCCCTTCCCGCAGTTTCACGGTCAGCTCAGCTTTCTAGATCTGCCCCTAATAAATCCATATCCTGGATGTGTCCCTTGAAGTTCTGTACTATGTATGTGTCAGAAAAGGGAGAGTTTATGGGTGAGCGTCAGATAAAATTTATTTGAAATAATTAATGATTGAAAATTACCAAGAGGGAAGAGATTTAAAATGTTCAGTAATATTTAAGGGCAAATTGTGTGTGTGTGCATGTGGGATGTGAGTGAGTAGGTGGCTGAGTGGGTGTCAGTAGCACTAGAAAGGAATTCTCAATGATTTTTAAAATAAAAAACATTAAGGAGCTACCAGTATGAAATAGCAATTATTATGATCTCATTTCTGAATCTGGTATGAATTTCAAGCTCTGCAGTTATTACATTTTGAATAAATAGCAATTAACATCTAAAGCTTTTCTATTTTTTTTTTTTTCTTAAACTCCTGGCTAACAGACAAACTTAAGTCATTCTAAAATTCCAATACCTCTGAAGAGAATGTCAAGACCCTTGAATCACTACTAATGGCAAAAAAATACAAAGCAAGTTCTCCGACTTTAAGATTTTGCTGTATCTTCCTGGACTGACATGTACCGACCGCCCATAGCTTGTCATTTATGGCAGTGCAGAATGCCTGCAGATCTCATACTGACTTTGCTGTTTGTTTGGATTTCAGCTTCTCGTTCTAGTGCCTCGCTGCCAAGTTTAGACTTTTTTTTCCCCTTAACTTGTACAGTAAGACCTGTAACAAAGATGAGACACTGAAAACCAATGAGAAGGTAGTTAGCAAAGAAAACAAACCTAATTCTCAGATGGTAACATTTCCTTTCACTGGAAAACCCTTTCTGACCCATCTTCTTACTCTAATGTAAGGATGTCTTACTCATCCAGGATGTCTAACATCTATAATTAGAAAAAAGCCTTGAAGATGAGGTGGAACATCCACACTAGTGAATGATACCATTTTCTTCAGTTTATGAGCGCTTTACAAAAATTCCAGTGTAGGTGTTATTTATTTCCTGGAGAACAAATATAAGACAACTGACCACATTCATGTTTCTTTGTTATCATCTGGAAGAATCATCTGTGGATGCCCAGGACTCCGCAGAGCTCAGACCGAAAGCGATTGCACTGATGGGTGTGGACCAGATCCACTGGCTGCAGGGCAGCAGCTGGGCTGGTGTTCAGCCGGGTAAGAAAGCTTCGGGACAGATAAAATATTCCAGCATTAACCTCTGTTTAATAGAAAGTGCTGTTATTAGAGCACCGATATGAGTTTCACGTTTGAAGAAGAAGCAGTACTACAGGCCACTCGATCCTGAAACATATTAATTGTTGTATCTTGTACTAAGCAAGTGATGCAAACAGACTGAGGACCATGCACTGCCTGTTTTAGGAAAACCACAGGAGGGATCTGCATGGAATAAGTTTTCTGGGAAGTTTTCTCTTTGCAAGAGCAGGATTTTCCTCTGCTGCTGCAGGGACGCACCCTCCGCTGCAGTTTCCAGAGGGCAGGAACAGGGAGCCGAGCGACGTTGTTGAATGTCTAATTCGCTGCCGTTAGCAGGGGTCACTTTCAAACGCTTCTCCCTTAACGAAGCGCTGGCTGGTCCATCCTGGTGTTCCATTAAATCGCAAGCTGGAGCAAGCAAAGATGCACTGGAGCGAAAACAGGGAGAGAGGACCCATGGACACAGCCCTCTGCCCTCCCTCAGCCCCTCCAGCTCCTGCAGCTGGACCCCCCCCCAGATCACAAAAGATTAACGCAACTATATTTTGTGTTGAGGGTTTTTGTTGTTGTTGTTGTCGTCGCCTTTTCCCAGTGCCGTGCCCATCGTTCCAAAGAGAGGAGTGAATATTTGATTGCAGTAATTAGTTAATCAGTAACTGGCATAATTTTTACCCTGATTAATGCTTTGAATAATCATTGCAGCCCTGTCTGTAGGCAGTCCTGTTATCAGAGTCACTTTGAAAACAGCTTTGGAAAGATAGATCTGCATCCTTCCAGATAAAATTAGACAGGTCAGATGCTCCACCCTCCAAAAACTGCTCCTTCCTTGAAGCTGGTCAGGGGATAAGAGAGATCAAAGCTGCATGCTCTTCTCCCAGCTCACTCCTTTGCACTTCCCTGGAAGTACCATGCTGGAAAGACCTGGGGAATGAGTCCACATGGAAAATGTCAAGCTCAGAGGGCAGAGGGAGGCACAGGATGGACCTTCCTAGAAATGAGGACCAAGAAAAACATTTACCCAAAGGTGTGCTTATACATATATATATACATAGTATATGCATATATATATAAAATGTATATATTTATATATATAATGCATATTTTATAGGTAAAAAACATCCATGCACAAGAAAAAAAAATTAAAATTAATTTTGTAGAAAGAAAAGGATGTGATCTCCGCCTCCCTGCAGGAGTAAGGCCAGTTCCTACAGTAGAGTTGAAGTTCAAAGTTGGGCTTGCTTTGGAAGGATGAACAGCACTCGTTGAGGATCCCTATAACCAGGCCTAGGTGGCAATTTTTCAACTCCAAAAACTTTTTCGATAACAAATTATAAATTCTGAAAAACTGGACCTCTCCAGAAGAACATCCCAGCTTCAGGAATGGTCCTTTTGGGTGGGATTTCTAAGAGAAATGTGAGAGAGACAGTACAAGCGAATACATGCAATTCTCAGAATGCCCAGTACAAGGCAGTGCTCAACGGGAAGGGTCCAGCTTTCAAAGCCATGGCCTCTGAAGTTGAGTTTGGAAACTTGGACCCCAGTTTTCCTCATCCCTGGTCAGTCCTGTAGTCTCCTGCACATGAGCTATTCTGAGTATCCGCTCCCAGTCTGTCATTTCTCAGCAAAACCCATGAAAGACTGAAAGTTTTCACTTTTTTTTCCCCACTGTGAAGCAGGGAAATTTCTGAAATCCTGAAGGTGCTGGGAAGATGGGATACCATTGCCTGACAGCTCCACCTGCGCCAACTGATCCCAGAAATTATAACATCTGCAATGGGCACATAAGTAGTTGTGTGATGGCCCCATCAGCAGGTGTGACTTGATCACCAGGTCACAAAACCCAGATCAAGAAGACAGAGGGTATTTTCCCAAGGTACTTTTCTGCTTATTTGACGGAACACTATTGTTTTTTTATCAGCCGCTGCAAGCTATCGGCAACAGCCATGGGAGACTAGTGATCCTTGCTGTGCTTGTTACCAGTGCCTAGGTAAACACATCATGACCTGCTGCCATTTTTGCTAGAAGAAGAGTGACAAGAGATGTACAGCAGATGGAGAAAATGCCCTTTCTGTAACTGGGGCTATCACCATGAGGATGAGCTGGGTGGGATAAAACAGAGATTTACCCAAGCATCCTTTCCCAGACACAAGTTGAGCCAGTTCTCAGAAAACCACAGCACTGATGTGTATCAGGTGGAAATCAAAGGGGTTTTTAGGTTAAAGGAGGAGAGGAAAGCAGCAGATTTGTGTGCGAGGATGGACACTACATCATTCAGAAGATCTGGACCCAGCTATACCGTGTGACCCTACGCACATCAGCTGGGAAAGGAACCTTCTCTATGAGACTAGGATTTCCTGTAATTCCTACAAAGAAATACATTTAGCAATATGACAGTGTGATATCACAGGTAAATCAGGAACAATGCAATGCAGTTACGATCAGACCATCTTATCTTTATCTAAACTACGTCCTTAGTTATGTTATAACTGAAGTAAAAAAATTATATCTACTGGCTTCTTGGCAATGAGGCTATTTCTTCTGACCTTTTTGCCTGTGGAAAGCCTCAAGTCATTTGTCTCACACCTCCAATATTTCCTGGACATTTAACTTCCACTTAGCCTATCTAGTGCTGAGCTGACAAAAGCAGTCGGTAATGGGTACTCATATGTGCAAAACTACTACCTATACCCCTATCATATTCTGTCTCTAATGATTATTGTATCATATTTCCTCCTTTCTCTTATGCTTAATACTATACTTAGACCTACTAAAAGAGTCAGGATCAAGTGACATGTGAACAGCTATCAAAATGGATAGTACTATTCCCCTTGCGTCAGGCAGACTCCCGGAGGGATGCAGTCTGGCTGGCCAGTGCATTTATAGTCACGAGAAACCAAGCAGGCAGATACCTCCCCATTGCCGTCTCTGGAGAAAGGAGAACTGCTTAGAGCTGCTTTCTGGCTGCTTCAAGTGCACTGGCCACCTATAGGGGTGAGTAAAGTAGGACCCAGACATTGACTGGAGAGGACCCTTGGAAAATCTGTCTCGTTCCTGGACTTGGAAGAGCCAGGTTGCTTGCTAGTAAAGCCAGTAAAAACTGTGAGATTCATTCTTGCTAGTAAGATTTCAGATACAGCTCTCATCATCCAAAGGCTGCTTCTGCTTTAATTACTGACCTGGTCCTGCCCGTACAGAGATACCTGCAAAGGGGAAAAGATGATCATTTCCTGATGTTTGCTGACTCTCCTCCCAGTGGGGATGCACCATAGACAGAAGGTCGTGGAGTCCCTTGTCCATTTATTTAATTATGGGAATTTGTGCCTGGAGCTGCCCAACAAACCCCGAGCTCCCAGCCTGGGGACAGCTAGGGCTGCTGTCCTGTCCCTGATGGTGGCAACTCCACAGCCTCTGGAGACTCAGACTTCACTGGAAATGCAGGGAGGAGAAGCGATGTTAAATTTAGACCACATTCATTTCTGCTGTCTGAGGGAAGAGGGAGCAGCTGCCGATGCCCTGGATTCCACATCTGAGCTGTCTCTCCCTCACGCTTGGATGCTTGGGCACGCGGAAACTCGGGAAAAGGACTAGGGCTGGGGGCAGAGGCAGGAAAGCTGGAGGATGTCAACTCAAACTCATCCCCAGGGAGAATCTCAGCAGAATCGGATGTATTTTTAATCTGTTCCATCAGCAACAACAAACACAGACAGAAGGAGTAATAACAGGGATTTTGCTGTGTATGGACTTGTTATCGTGAAATGTAATCTCTCGATCAAATTAGAGCTGTGTTCAGACATTCTCTTCACTAACCTTGGGATCATCAAGAGAAAAAGATTTCCTTCCAAAGGTGGCCTGTTCTTCACTCAGCCACCTAAACACTTTCCCCTTGTAACTACCTCTTTAATCTGTTGATGCCTAACCACACCTACCTAACTCCAGCCGAATCAAGAAGTAAGGTGAAAGCAGACTGAGATGTTTTCTTTGACATGAGATGTCCCATAAACACCACAGTTGAGTCTGCTTAGCGTTGGTGTTCTTGTTACTTCTATGCCCAGACCAAATTCCAAGGCAGAAGAGTTACAGTCCACCCAGGATTTATCCTACGGTCTCAGATGGCCAAGAGTACCTCTTCATATTCTTAACTGATGCGTAGCTATGAGCTGAAAAGTGACTGCAATAGTTCACAGCGGGGCTCACTGAATGTCAGTGACGGGTGGAGAGCTACCAATATGTATGAGGTGCAGTAAGCTGGTTAGATATCTTGGGTGGAAGACACTCACTCATCATTTATCCAGGCATAACTCCTTAGGCAAGCAATTCAGAATATCAGGCACCCTCCATCCCAGAGCACCAGTGCTTAACAGCTCACAAGGAGCTAACAGCTTACTTGGCCAACGCTCCTGATGATGAATGTTTGGGAGTATTCCCTCCTGACCCCTGACCATTCCCTGATGCATGCAGGCTGGGTCTTTGTCCAGTGCTCCAGCAGATTTGTCCTAACCCACCCAGCAGAAGTTATAGGGCAGAGGTACCGAATGACCCTGTTGTGTCCTTAACTTGCCAGCATGCATAATTCATCATCCTCAGGTAACTGGCAGTCCTTCCACCCTTCTGGTGGCTGTATCAGCATTTGCAATGCAGAGCACTCCTTTAATTTTATTTATTGAGGGACTGATTTGCACAGCAGGGCATCTCTTTGTTTATTCTCTGCTATCTTTGTTACCTTTAATGAAGACAATGAAGAATTTAAAATAATAATTAAAAAATATATCCCACTCAGTTACCATGGCAACAAGCTGGAGCTTTTTAACACTGCCACATATTCCATCTGTTTCTTTCTTTTAAATGACAAAACAGCTTCTTCCCATACCAGCATTGCATGGAGGAGAGGACGTTCTCAGGTGGAGGTAAACAGAAATTCCAGCTCACAGCTCACGTTACTACCCTGAAGGAAAGCCACTTTCTTGTCAAGAGTGGTTTCCTCCCACCAATGCTGTCGAACAAGGGCTCTTAGCAGCCAAGCCTCTCTCACTCCTCCATCGCCGAGGCAAGAGGTACAGTGGGGAATGTCTCCCTCCCTCATCTCCATCTCAAGCTAAATCAAACTCTGTCAGCTGAACGTCCTTCAGCTTGGCGCAAGCCTAGACCTGGGTATGACTCAGAGCAGTTTGGAAGGCAAAGAGCACGAGCATTCTCATGGTAGTACAAGAGAGAGATCACAACAAGTTGCTTTCCAATAGATTTGAGGGGTGTGGATTAGGGGTGAATAAAATTTCATCAGATTATTATTTTCTAGCCTCGAAGTTGCCCTCACTAGTCTCTCACCCAGATTTCCTGGGTGGACTTTTTTCTTTTCTTTCTCTTTTTCAGATTCTGTTTTGGGGCTTATCTCAACCCATCCCCATTCCCAGGAATCTCTTTGCTCTCTGAAATGAACTCTGCTCTTCTCTCTTCCCTTTGGCTCTTAGTTTTGTTGGCAGATAAATCCTCTCCCCCTAAAGACTGGCTGTCTGCCACTGCTCAGATGTGTCACACCTGCCCCCTGCTTAGCATCTGACTCACAGTTCAATCTGGAATCATTTGTTGTACAAAGTCTGCAAGATTTTGCTCTTACTCATACGAATGCAAAACCAGAGCAATTCTCCCAGATTTGGTGGAGATACTCCACCTCTTAGACTCGTGTTACCAAGACCATGACTATGCTCAGATGTTCCCCTTGGTCATGCAACTGATGGTCCACAGAGGAACACAAACAGAAAAAAACAAATGCTTAGAAAGAAAGCTGGGAAGAGATCTTACATGCACTGCAAAAGCAAGACTTATCTTCAGAAGTCTCTTCAGAATCAAAGAGATTGTGGTCTTTCTCCCTTTCTCTCCAGCTACCAGGGCTGGCTTTTCCCCCTCTATTATCTAAATGCCTCCTGTAGACTTCTGCCTTCCTTGGCAGTAGATTTTGCTTTTTCATCTTATGTCCCATTGTTTCTCCCAGAGTTCAGTTTAATCACCTGGAATTTTAGTTTCAGGCAGACTGTAGAGTGTTTTGGGGTTTTGCCTCTTCTCATAAAGTCAGTGTGTTGGTTCCTTCTGTTCTTCCAAATAAACAGCAGATTGCAGCTGGGAGTGGAGGAGAAAGCCTGTTGGCTGTTTCTCTCTGGTAAGCAATCTGAGAGTCCACCCAGCGATGGAGCAGCAACCCAGCCTGAAAGGAGAACCAGCACCTGGCCAGGAGAGGTGAATGCCTTTCACTTCTGCATATACGGGTCCTGGCTAGAGCCAGGTCTCATCTTGACCACTACTAGTGGACACCAAAATACCATCATGATGGCAATCTCTGCTTTGGAAAGTTTAAGGGGTGAACAGCAGATAAATGGGACCACCAACAGCAAGCATGTATCTGCAGAAAGCCTGGAGGTCACAGACTGGAGTAGAAGAAGGTGCTGTAACCCTGACTGAAGTTGCCTCAGGACATGACAAACGTGGTGGAGTTGAAGGGACAAATGTGTAGTGGTTGCATCATAGAGAACTGTGATGGAAGGAGTGAGACTGGTGTGAGTGGAGGATGAACAGGAAGGTCTGGGTATGGACACGCTAGAAGGAACAGCAGTTGTAAGCATTTGTAAGCAGTTGTAAGAACAACAGATGCTGATGGCACCAAAATGAGCAAGTCACCAGGTTCACAGCATTATCTCCAGGTCAGTAAACCCAGAAAAACACTGGAAAAGCAAAGGACAAACTAAAACAAGGGATATAATTTTTTCTTGTTTGTTTTGATCAGCTCTGGTGTTCTGTCCCTGAAAGATGTCACCGCAGTGCAGCTGAATGATAAACTACCAGCAATGGAGTTGATATCAGCCTTCAGAGATGCTGTGATGAAATCTTTGAAGGGCAGAAGGGGAAAAGAGATCTGGAACATCTTCTGTAACATCACACGGTGAGCCAGGAGTGCTTGGGGCAGAATGGCCACTATCCTGCCTTGGTCTGCTGTTCCACAGTTGTCCATTACGGGGGATTGTACCCTTCACCCTGAGGTGTCCCTTTGTGTCCACTGCGATAAACAGGGCCCTGGAGCCAGATGGTCCCATTAGCAGTCCTGATGCTGGCAAGACAAGAGCGCAGCACTTGGCACTTTATTACCTCCTCCTTTACATTGTGTATAACTGATGGTTGTGCTGCTAAAGAAGGACAAATATGATAAATAACCATGGGAAAGAAATCTATGGAGATGGATTCTCCACTGTAAACCATATGTCTTTGTCCAGGGCTACTGCAGAGTCATTACTGAAAACGACAGGGCAATAAAAAGCAAGATTTCCTACATTTTCAATAACGTTTTTGGACTGCCCAAAATACCAAGTGTTGAGAGACTGGCCAGATTTTCAGCCTTGGAGGCCAGACAAGACCTCCTCACATCATGCCTTCTGGGACCTTTCTCTAAGAGGAGGGAACCATCACTGTTGGCCAGTGCTTGCCTGGCACCAAGCCCTCCTCCTGCTGGTGGTGAATCTGCGCCTCCAGAAGAAGCCAGTTTGCACTGTGGTTCTGGTGATCATAAAGCTAGATGTATTGGCCCTTGGTGTTAGGTGTGCAAGGATGGAGAACTCACTCAGAGGAAGAACACATACATAAACTGAGGAAAATAGAGAATACTAGTGCCAGCAAAGAGTTAAATCCCCAGTTTCCCAGGTTCCTTGCTGACAGAGTCAACCCATCAAATTATTTTCTCAGTCACTGATGAGGATGTCCCATGGGGAACAGCTTCTGGACGTCCATCTACCAAACTCCACTCACGGCTAGGGATATCAGTTCAGGTATTCCTTCACAGGTCTTCCTCTAATCCCTGCAAAATCACCGTCTTTACTCTCTTAATCCAGCTGATTATTCACCTCAATCAACATCCATAGAGGGAGGATTTACCAGAGGTATTTCTGCTCTAATAATACCCTGACCATCATCTTTGGCCTCAAAGTCTTCCGTGACAGCTCTCCTTGTTAAGCTTTCAGCCTATGTTGGCTCTCTGAAGTGCTTGATGTATATCTTCTGCAGCACATCCTTACAGGGTAAAAGCTAAAACTATTTAGCAAAGCAAGGACCCAGATCAATGAAATAATGAGTAAACACAATGTGCTCCCAGTTAGAAGCAGTGCTGTCCGTTTACCTGCAGCCAGGGAGATGTGAGCGGGCAGTAATTAACTGCCACCCCCAAACACAAATGTCTTCTGCAATTCAAGATAAATTATTTTAATCTTACAAATCTGAAATCCAAGGTTATAGTGGTTTATTGCCCTGTCAAACACAACACTATGGGTAGGGAATCCATACAAATGGAAACAGTCAGAGTCATTTCCTCCTCTACCTGAGTAGACGGAATAAAGAGTCCTTCCTCCCTTGGAGCTCTGGCTCTTGGGCATTGGCAAGCTGGGAAGATTACCTTTTTATCAGCAGCTACGGATGTAATAGTGGTTTTCAGTTGGATTTCTGCCCCACCGTGTTCGTTGAAGTGAAGCATTAGAGAAGACAAGAACATCTGCAATCCCTCCTTCCAAGCTGTATCATCTTCTCCTAGCTGCCAAGAGGAGCCGAAGGATTTGTTCCCCTACCTGTCTTCCCCGAGCTATTTTTCAGAGCGGGCAGAGAAAATCTTAAACGTTACAGATGGCTGGAAATCTTGTGGCATCACCTTGGAATGGCTGTTTCTGTTCGTGCTAATAGCCCCAAACGAACAGCAGCAGCAGCACCATGCCATCGTGAGCCACCTTCTAGTCTCTTTAGTGTCAATCAACTAAAAAAAATGTACCAACACACCTGATGTCAAATAGAGTCCAAGGCCTTTTTGGCCCAAATTTCCCACTGTTACTAAGACTGCTTTGGCTCCCTCGGTGGTAGCAATGCAAAGTGAGAAGAGTCTTCCAGCCAGTTGCCAGTATCATTAATGTGTTTAGCAAAGCTGGACCTTGGTGGCTGTATGGGATATTTGCGTGTTATGCATAGCGAGGGACCTTTCAAAGCCTGTTGTTGTTTTTGAGACCATTTGGCTACCAAATCCCATTAACTCAGCTCTCTATGATAGCTGGGAGCCCACAGGTCAGTGTCGTAGAGCCTTGTCTTCGCTGCACAGTTTTGGAGCAGCATTAGAGGTGAGTAGCCTAACTGCCTTCTGCCTGTCAACCAAAGAGTAGATGAATGCACAGCACCCTATACATGTGAGTTTTTGGTTGGAAGACCACTCATTCTATCCTTGTACAAGTCCTTCCACATGGTCCCTTCATGCCCTGCCTCCTTTTTTTCTTACTTCTTCCTTTTACTACAATGTAGGTGCCTCTGGTAGGATGAGAAACCAGCTACATGATGTATCTGTACATATCAGCTTGCTGCTGATTATTTTTATTCTCACATCAAGTCATACTAGTAAATGCAGATACTTGGTACAAGAGTGCCTGCCAGTGAAACCCATCACTGGAGTAAGGGACAGGACCTAAAACTCAGCTTCCATGTTTTTCTGCAGGTATGTTTTTAACACCAACCATGATTATGCCTTGGACTGGCATCCTAGGAAAGCAGATGGGTTTTCCTGGCATTGGGTTTCCTGGACTTTTGACTGTTGGAGGTTACCGCATCCTGTTACGAGGGGAATGTATTTTCCAGTGCCATAACAGGATTCTATCTATTTCCAAATATAATGGTTCCCTCCTAATTCTCAGGCATGAGGAGCTGCCAGGCATGGCTCAGCCTGGCACCATTTTACTACAACGCACATGTGAAAATAGCCTGATTTGTGCATTGAGTTTCCAAGCCAGGAATTAATTGAGCCAAGAACAAATAAATAAATCCTTGTTTATTTCTCAGTTAAGCTTTGCTGCTGTTCTCAGGCCTTAACAGGTCAGCAAAGAGAATTGCTCTCTGTGCCTCAAAGAAAATATTACTCACCACTACAGAAAATTAATAAATGTCAGGAATCCAGAGTGGGAAAAAGACACATTTACACTAGTGTTTAGGAATCTCTGTCCCTTGTGGTTGGACTATCACTGCTACTTTTTGAAACAGTGGAAAACTTTAAGCCAGAAATTGCCGAAAAGATAAGATGTAGACCTTCCTTGGAGCTTTCTCTCACCTTGGACACCACAGAGGTCCCCCCATGGTGAAACTGTAGAGCTCACGCTTGGCTGGAGGGGCACATCCAGTGATAACATGCCTGGAAGCACTGGCTTGTGAATTGAACACATACATTTCCATGTGGAAGCGCCTGGGAGTTAGTGTTAGAGCATTATTGCCTCAGTAAAGCCATGGGATCTGAACCACAACCTCCTTCTGAAGCTCTTCTTCCTTTACTTCCACAGTAGGAGGCAACAGGAGTTGCTGGTATCTGCAGCTCTACATGCTCTCTTCATTCACAGGCGCTTTTGAAAAGATCTTTAGCTTATGATTTGGTTTCTGATAATCAAGAAGTTTACTCGTGGCTTTACATCTTTGGTGAGAACCAATCTGAAGAGTGGAGACACTTCCTAGCAATGTGAGCATTGCTTCTACGTGGTGAGCCCTGAAAAGAGAGGTTTCCTTGGGGCTCAACCTCCCCTGTTGCAGGCTTCTCTCTGGCAGCTGAGGAGAGTCTCCATGGTCTCTGTACACCACGGCAGAAGATACACAGGTTGGGAGCCTACATTTTGTCCCACCAATGGAAACATACAGATCGCCAGCACCCACCTCTGGCTGGGCAGGAGCCTGTAGTCATGTGCTTGAGCTTGCTGTACGACAGGGGCACTGCAAAGGTGCCTTCTTGGCTAAAATTGTTTTTAGGAACAGGCTAATTAAGAAAGGCACCCATGGGGACTGTTATGGTTTCACCCCATCTGGCAATAAGCACCACACAGCCGCTCGCTCACTCCCTGCCAGTGGGATGGGGAGAGCCTCAGAAGAGTAAAAGCGAGAAAACTCATGGGTTGAGATAAAGACAGTTTAACAGGTAAAGCAAAAGCTATGTGTGCAAGCAAAGCAACACAAAGAATTAATTTACTGCTTCCCATGGGCAGGCAAGTGTTCAGCCATCCCCAGGAAAGTGGGGCTCCATCACACCAGACCACCTCTCCCTGCTCAGGGCTGCTTGGGATTCTTCTCTTCTTGGTGAGACAGGCATCTGCGTCTGGACTCTGCTCTACGTCTCTGCCAGCCCCCCCTCTCCCCCGCCCATAGCCTGTGGCTACTGTTACTGCCATGGTTTTACCGTAATATTTTACATTTCTGTTCTGCTTTTAGTTTTAACATTGAGCAATGAGCCCCCTTCCAGAGCGGTGGTAAGCACCACTGAAATAATTCACCATCGGTAGAGCCTGCCTGCCTTTATATAACACATAATTTTCCCCCAGCCTTGAGACGAATAACTCGTGGAGAAAAACAAAGTGGCCATTTAGTGGTGTCCACTAGAATCACGCAAGAGTAGAGGTCGAAAAGCAAAATGAAAACCTGCACTCATCAGAAGCGTTAGGGAGATTTAGAGTGGGGCTGTAACTAACCAGGCAGGAACGTGGCCAGGAAATTTAGTTTTAGTTTTTTTGTTTAGTGCCCCACTCTCCTTAGGAAAGGACCTGAATTTTCTGTGTGCAGCAAATAAGGGCTTTACCAGAATATGACGAATATCACCGTCCCTCTATGACAGCCCATCCTTGGTACAAATAGAAAGGTATTGCTTGCCACCCACGGTCTATTGCCCTTGCTCCTTACAGACCCCGAGCACTTTGCATTTTGTCAGCCACTTGGAATATATATACTGGCTATAAAATGATACTTAAAGAGTTCCTGCACTTTGTACAAATGGCTATTTATGACCTGCCATCAATGTTGTTCTACAGAAAGGCAAGGGGAGGGGGGATTGATGGAGCACTGAACCTAATCCATCAGTCACTTTGCTACAAACTCTAAACAGATTTTAATTGTGAGGCCAGATTTACTCCAGCCATCTGTATAGCAAACATGCCTCCCCACTGAAATAGAGAAATACTTTATCCCGAATGCTCTTTTGCAATGTATATATTGTATCAATGTCAATAAAATATTTGTCACAGCAAAAATGTAAGCCTGTCTGCTGCATAACGGAGAGCCCCAACGGAAGGCAACACTCCCAGATTTAATGCTGACTAAACTTCTCAGTTTCACAGGAAATTAATGGGGCTGGGGAAGAGCCTTGCAATTAGAGGAGCAGGGCTACAAATTCTCGCCTTGCTGTTGGCTTGCTTTATTGGAAATATCTCAGTTCTCTGAGCAGGACTGGGCTGACGGCTGGAATTGCTGGAAGCTTTTATTTCTCCTCCGAGTAAGAAAAATAAAGCCACTGGCATGACAAGCTTGCCTGCACCTCCATCCCTGGCTCTGCCAGAGCACCCCAGGTTGTTTCCCACCCAGAGCAGTGGATTTACTCCCCACTCCCCTTTAAAGCATGGCATCACTGCTGAGACTGCCAACATGGGAGCCAATTAGGTCGTGCTACAAAGATGTTGATGCCTGTGGTCTGAGATCTATTGGCTCATCTCAAATATCCCCTGAACTGCCATGAAGTGGTAGAAGCTTTTAATCACTGCTGAGCTTGACTCAGTTCAGACCATTTCCTTGAGCTATCCACTCCTTTTGTCTGCCTCACTTCCGTGATGATTAAAACTCTGTTTACTGCAAGAAGGCACTTTCTTCTTTAAATGTTATTCTTTTCCTCATGGCTAGCTGTAACAGAATTGTTCCTGAAGATCCTTAGGTTAAGTGACTTTCATGTAACATGCCCCTCTCTCGTGTTAGACCCAGCCTGCCACCTCAGATCTCTGGACAGCCCAGCACAGTCACCGTGCTCGAGACCTGCTATCCAACCCTGCCACAGCTCTCTGGCACCTAGAGAGGCACCGAATTACGCCGGCGGTTCTGCATTGCTGCAGACAGACCCTCTCTGCTGCTCACAGACCTGATACAAACCAGGTAGAAGAGTTTTTCTTTGCAATTCCTAATGCACCTGCTAAGGATGCACAGCACGGACTACAAGTGCCCAGCACAGCCTGAAAGCTTGTTTAGGCAGGAGAGGTTGGTCTCCGGGTCTCCCGGGAGGGCTACGCAGGTGGGGAACACATTCTCCACGATCAGCTGTCTGGTGCATGCAGGTGTTATCTTTATCATCTGTGAAGATGTGAATCCTGCTAGTCCCATCGCATCCACATCTGTATTTTTCTCCGGTGACACTGTGGGTACCACTCGTTCATCTGTTGTGATTTTCAGTTCTTCGCACAGCTGATGGCACAGGACTTTAGGCTAATTAACCTGAATGGATGCTGGCATGCTAAACATTGCGTCCTCTGATTTTATTGAGGGTACCTCAAACGCTTATCCTTGCAAAGCTTTTCAGAATCCAATTTGCTTTTCGCTTTCTGCTGTTTGCTTGTTCCTTGGCGTTTCTCTCTGATGGACAATGAAAACAGACGCCTGGCTTTCACTTCAGTTTCTAGTCAGGTTTACTCGGAATTTTGTGTGCTAACAGAGTAACATCTGTGTTGCAAGCCCCCAAAGGGAATTTTTCCTTGTTTTTAAGAATGTTTCTTTCATGTTTTCGGTTTAAGGGTTTTTGGGGTTTGTTTTGGTTTGTATTTTAATGAATTGCTATGCAACATTTTTATTGGACTGTGGTATTTTTTGGGCAGGCTTATTTCCAGCCGAAGCTGTGCTGGGGGTTAAACCCTATCCTTGGTGCTCCCCTTCAAATGGTGGCCCCTGGGCAACAGTTACATGGATCTAAAACATTCATCACAGGTTTCCTGTGTGCGTGAAGGGAAGAACAGATATTGACAGTCTCTGATCTCTATTTTTGGCCAGCCTTGCTTGGTATCAGGGCAGCTAGCTCTCAAATCACCAGATGAACCCAGAACTTCTCCGCCGTGTGATTCAGAGAGCTCTGCCAAAAGAAGAAAATAGTAGGTCAGTGTCGGTCCTTCTGCATTAACCTGGCAATGCTCGTCGCACAGGCGAGAGCCTCGTCTCCTGGGTGATATTGAACAACCCAGGAATGACTCCAGGCTCCTCAGGCTTTGCTCTCGCTAGGCTGGCGGCACATTTCACCCTTCTCCTGTTAGTGGTGAAGTGAGACAAGGACTATATGGATGCGAAGATCAGAAGGGATCCCAGTGAGGCAGGCAACAGTTTGGCAGTTAAATTTACCATCAAAACCACTCTAATGTATTCTAGAGGCATTTTAAGTGCACTGCATGAAACACAACTGGTAATACGAAACCAGAGCAGAAATATGCCTTTGATTTCCTTGCGTGTGTTTTATTGCTGTAGTATGTGCTCTGCAAACACGTGAGCGTTTGCAGCCAGGATAAGGCACCGAGTGACAGTGGGCAATGTTCTTGCCCCTGGGTGGGAGAGTCCAAGGTTCAGATTTTCCTTCAAGCTCATACCTTCTGGTAGAATGGCAGCAACAGGGCTGGAGGGATAAGTTGCTTTTTGGACCAAGCATTAACCACAGGAACATTGTGAAATGCAGCAGGGTGAAAATAAGGATGCGTATCACTCATTGCGGGAACACCGTCGTAGAGTGCGTACACCTGACACATAACAAAACTTATTAAAATGACAGTACAAAGTCAAGCACTGAAAAATTAGGAAAAGGCAGGAGTCTTCAGGCAACCATTAGTTTGCTCCCTTATGCGTTAACTACGTGGCTGCACAGTGTTTTCCCTGCAGGGCTTCCTTTTATTCACTGCACAAAGTAGGCAGCCCTAAATTAATAAATAGCATTTCAGTATTTTCTTTCTCCTTGCCTACATGGTTGGGTTCTTCATGTCCTGTGCCCCTCTCCCCTTGGTCCCTGTGCTCCCAGCCAGGCTCCCTGCCCTTGCTGGTGTCCCATGCCAGATCCTTTCCTCAGGCTCAACACCACGTCTTGCTGCCCCTTCCCATCAGTGCCCCCAAGACACCCTGTTCCATTAGTCTCAGCTCCCCTGCATCCTCCTCAGCCCACATCCAAGGGTGGCCAATGGCCCTGCAAGGTCCCACCATTCTCTCTCCACCCACTAAGGACTGCTCTCCCTCCAGACCCTCACCCAGCCAGCCCCAGTTGACCCCAGAGGAAGGGATGAGGGTTGGACTAGATGAGGGTTGGACTAGATGACCTCCATGGTCCCTTCCAACTCAAACTATTCTATGATTCTGTAAGGACCAAGGAGCCAGCACTGCATCCGGCGGCTGCGGGATGTGACGTAGAGAGATGCCCTGCAGAGGATTCTCACACCAGCATGAGCCCAGGGCTCTGCAATACAGGCAGATCCCAAGTTCTCATCAGCCTCCAAAGGCTTAAAACACTCAGCAGCTGACGTCCCTCCTGCAGGCTGTGAGCCCGGGCCCCATCTAATCAAATGCAGAGGTGTCTGTCTGAGCTAATCATCTGATGAGCCTTTTGTAGTCAATGCAGAGAAAAACACATCAGTCCTGGGGCGTGATTCATCCTAAGCAAACACTTCATATAGGTCAGAGGAATTGCTCCCTACCAGTGCCACTGCCTGTAAACAGAAATAGAGCGGATGAAGCTGTGCAAACTGAAAGCCACATTGGTGGCCAGGAGTGGGACATCACACCAGCATCCGGACACCATCTCTGTCTCCCCAGTCCCAGTCCCAGCCTGACTCCTTCATCCCACTTTCCCCACCCAGGCCATTTTTCCGGCCCAGTCTCTGCTCATCATGTCTCGGTCTTTTGCCCTTCTTCACATCCCAGCCCCGTTTCCCTCTCTTGCTCTTACCAGCTCCCAGGTGAAGCTCCAACTCTCCCCAGGCTCCTGTGCAAATTTGCTCCTTGAGCACTGGCTGAAAGCTGGCTCCATGTGGCTACAGTCCTTGTACATCCAATTCTGCACAGCCTGGGGCATCAAACATGCCCAGGACAGACGGATTCTTGGGGGAACATTGCTTCTACAACCTAAGTAGTTTCCAGTAAGCATGTGCAAACTGCAGTTATTGGAGGCCAGGTTTAGGGCAAGTTCATGAAGAGACACACGGTGCATTCCCAACTCAGAGACTACCCAAGTGCTCAATTTCAAGTCCTATTTCCACGGCATGCAGGATACAGAACATTTAAAGAAAAAGGTCACCTTTATTTTTTAACATGGACAAAGGCGTATTTTTTTTCTGGCTTCATTCTTGAAAGCTGTGACATCATTTTGGATCAAACAGTCACAAATACATGCACCCCCCAAAAGGAAGACTGAGTAACCAAGAAAAACTTCTGCCCAGAAAGGGTCTTACATAACTAAAAATAAGATCTTATGATGGGAAACGCTGGACAATTTTAATTATACTTGAGTGTGCTGGTTTTGGCTCTCCGATACTCTCCTCCATCCCACCGTGGGGGGAGTGAGCAAGCGGCTGTGTGGTGCTTATTGCTGGCTGGGTTTAAACCATGACAGTAAGGCTAACAGCCTGCATATAAAGATGAGACATTGTCAGGAACTGATGTGTCAAAAAACAAAGCTAAAATAAATTCATTGCATTAAAGAGTCACCAGCCTCTGACGGCCCAGCTTAAAAAAATCTGAAGGCACCTAAGAAAGAAATTTTGAAGGAAAATACATAATGTCTCAATAAAATTAGTTAGACAGCTGCAAGATATCAAGCATTGAGTCTACCTTTTTCAGAAACACAAGGATTACTCATCCCAGGAAATACAAATCAATACATCTTACTCTGATAAACAAGTTTTGTAACGAAAATTCAAAACAGAATTACAGCGCCACCGATTGAGATATGTCAAGGTCTAACAAGCAAATTTTCAAGACAGAAAATCATCTTTCATTGGCATGTTGGACTTCTTTGGACAAAAAGGCAATGGAGAATTGGTTGCTACAAGCTATTGCATTCCTACAGAACTTTTGGCAGAGTCTTCCTTAAGACACAATTGCATAAACTAAGGAGGCAGAGGCAAAGCAACATCATAAACTAGAGCGAGGCTAGAAAGCAAAAGAAAATTAAAAGGAATAAATGGCCAATTTTTCATTAGGACGAAACACCATGAGTGAGACACAATAAGGTTTTTTACCAGAGGATCATATTATTTAACAGCAATTAGTGATCTTGAAATGGGAACAAGCAGTATAGCAGCAAAATGAGCCAACGAGGTCCCTTTATTTAGGCAAGGCTGTGTAAGATCGTGGGGGCTGATCTGAGTTCCCAGGCTACCCAAACCTCCAGCAGGACCATCACCAGCAGCAGGCCAGGACTCAGGGCTATGAACCTCATTTAAAGCTGTGTTTGCCTGCACTGCTTTCACAAGCCTGCAGCTGCTATGTTGTGTCTTTCCAACTTCAACTCAAAGTAGAGCTGGTCTTCAAAAAAACGCTTCTTTAAAAATCACCGATATTACTTATGAAGCACAACCTTCCCTCCTGGGAAGCTGTCGAGCACAACCCATGCTGCACTCACTCTGAACCACGAGGATCAGCACTTGTACCAACTCCAGGGGTCTTTTCCTGGAAACCTTTGCTTCAAACTCTGTAAAATTTCCACCGCCTTTTTAAATAGCATAGCATCACATACATTTATAGCATTATAAAAATTAAAATAGTCTTTTTATTACCACCAGCCCACTCTAATCAAGGGTCAAGCCAACCTGGGTCCTTTGTCCTGGCACATTTGAATAGGAGACTCCTTAAACTCCCTGCAGGGGCAGCCAAATCGAAGCCCATTGCTCTGGACAGTGGCTGCTTTAGTGTCTCATGTGTCTCTGCTTTTGAATTCCCTGCTTGAAGTTGCTGAGGACAAGGCACCTCTAATCCCAGCAGCTGGGCATGCATCCACAGATCACAGCTCCCATGCTCTTGGGCCTGACCCCGCTTCTTTCTGTGGCACAGACAAATCTCACAGATTGTGCACATAGCGGGTACGAAACATGCCCGTGCTCCCAGGTATGCATCACCACTGCGTGCTGGGAGCCAACAAGGAGACGCTGTTTCCCTTGGCTTCAGAAATATTTCTCTGTTGGGATTTTCCTCTCTTTTCCAGTAGGAAGGAATTGCAACACCCAGGAGCTTTCAAAAGCTCTCCACCCACAGCGCTGCAAAGGGGTATGGAGGGAAGGAGCAAAGGGGTATGGAGGGAAGGAGCAGAGGAGGAAGAGGAGGCGAAATAAACTCGTCAGGAAGCAGAGGCAGAAGTGGGAAGTAGTTCCAAGCCCTCACCTGTAATGCAATATCCAAAAATGGTCAGGCTGGTTTAGACACTGGAGTTCTGGGATAAGGTTTGAAGGGTGCTCTGGAAAGAGCTGGACAGTCCCCAGCTCGGTGGCTTTGCAGTATGATGACGATACGCCCCATGGGTCCCTGCCTGTAGCGGGGGGATGGAACTACGTGATCTGCAAGGTCCCTTCCAACCCAAACCGTTCTATGACTCTATGATCTCCAGGCAGTGCCAGCCTGTTTTGAGCACAAGAGTCTATATCTGGGATCACATGTGCCCATGACTTAGTACCTGCTGTAAATGGTTGAAGTACAGGGGAGAAGAAAGAAACCATCTTTCCCCATGTGCAACTGAAGATTTTGCTGGCTAGGCTCCACCGTCATTTGCAAGCAAAGGGAGGTGGCAGGGACGGCTGCAGCTTTCCATGCCGACCTGTTTGGCTGGACAGATGTGGGTCGTGCAGCTAGCAGAACACATCAGGATATCTGAGGTCCCCTGACAGCATCTGCTCTCTTCTGCACCTAGACCCAGGGTGGGATCCTGCCTGGCCATTGACACACGCCCGGGGGTGTTTTGGTTCTGTGCAGAAGACATCCCTGGGGGAAGGGAGGCATTTCAAACACTCCTTCCTGCCCCAGACCAGGGGGTTAAACTAATGCATCTGGTGATGTAAGCAGCTGAGACTGTCAGAAACCGAGGGCAATTCTCACCATTTTTTTTTTCTACTTTGCATTGAAAAACCTGTGGACTAAGAATAATTTTGGGATTTATTTTTTTTCAATCTGATTTTCTGAGATAAATTTGTGAGGCAACCCAAGAGCTAACGCAAAACTGCTCCGATGCTCTGATGGGGTAAATGCTGGGGGCCCCATGGGGTCAGGTAAAGATCACGAGCAGTGATTATTTTACTTTCTTGACAGTGTCATGAGTCCAATGAGCAACCTCATCTTCATAAAGTGTTGGCACACCCTTTTTTTTAGGGGTCAGGCTATCACCTCATCCTGCTCTAAGTAAAGCCCCAGGGGAACCAAAATAACACAGCCACACACAACAGCTCCAGCTGGGCACAGTGTGCTAAGTGGGAAGCTGGGAGCGGGCTTGTCCTTTTTTACACCATTTTGTCAGTGGTTTTCCCTATTAGACTTTTTCTTTAATAGGAATTGTTTCAATTTAGACCCTTAGGGATAGTCTGTGCATAATTTTTCATACTGACTTAACTATATTAGCTTCAAAGCCAATGTAATTAAAGGAGTATTCCCTCCTCCTCCTCCGCAGTCACACTTTAACTGGTATAAAGGGACTTATAATGGTACCGCTTACATGAAAATTAGCTGCATTAATTCCTCCTCCTCTGCACACCTGGATTACATCTGGACAGCTGCAACATCGCCAGGGGATGGGGATGAAATACCGAAACCCTTGGACACAGTTAAATGGGTCCAAGCATAGGCAGGTGATGCTCACAAGGCAGAGCATCTTACACTCCGGCATTATACTTAGTGGGACAGATGGCGAACCAGCACGTATGGGTTTGAGGAAAAGGAATCTAGAAAAGTTTGATTTGGGGCACCATGTCCCCAAGAAATCTCCAAAAGAAAGTGGAAGGTACAGCTTCTGGTTTCACACCAGCATCAGGGTCTCCACTCCTGATGGCAGAGAATGATGTGGTGGTTTCAACTCTTGTCTCTGCCTTCTCCTACACACAGCCCTACCAACTCTCACAACTCCTTGCTCAGGTGCTGAAGCTCTCAGCTATCCCTCCATCCTCCCTGCCCTGCCTTTCCACCACCCCAAACTCCAGGTCTCCTTCCAAAGGAGGTGGAGATGCTCCTCACCATCGCCACAGTCATCCTCCCTGCACGGATGCCAAACAAAGTGCAACATCGTTCCACATTTGTCACTTCCCAGGCTCCTTCCCGGTCTCTCTGATTTGTGATTTCTATTTTAGGAGCTCTGCAAAGGAGCTCCACTGATTAATCCTCCCTCGATGAACTAAAAGGAGCCCAGGGCACGGGGGAGGGACCCTTAAACATCCCCAGTGGGCAGAGGCAGTATTAATTCTGGCATGGGAACAGCACTTAGCTTGCCTGCAGAATGACTTAATTTGTTTCTTAATGGACACGATGCTTTGCTGATGAAAGCCCTAAAGTGCCTTTAAAAAAAAATTAAGAAAGTGATTGTTCATTCTTTACCCATTGGAGATTCTGTTTGTAATGTTTGTGCTCCAGCCTGGAAAGAGGAAAGGGTTATGCTCCAGATGGAAGTTAACACACGTGTAGGCTTGGGTATTTTGTTAACTTTGAAAGGGAAGGGAGGAGCCCACAATCAGAAAAACTCAGAGAGCAGCTTGCTGTAGGACTTACTGTCCAGCCAGGTCTTCAAGGCAGGGTAAGACAATGCCTGGATATCCAGCTTTTTAGATGATACATGACATCAGAATATCAACCAAATAAACTGAAACTCAGATCGCTGCCCAGCTCTGGATCCTGGCACTTTCTTCTGGCCATTTCTGCAAGGCTGAGTGTGCTGCTGACCACTGCCAGGGACCCTAGCTCTGAGCTAGACAAACCATTTATTTAACATGACAGTTCCTGTGCTCCGTAATGCATGATGGCTATTCCATTTCTAGGGACCCCCAGCTTTCATCCTAGACCCAACATCCACGTTTTACTGTTGGGCTCCTGCTTCCACTCCTTGCCATGCTTGCCTGGAGTCGCTGGGCGAGTGCCAGCCCCAGCACTATCATTTCTGCACGCCTCCGTGGCAGGCAGACTCTCTGGCATCTCCTTGGTATTTGTTGTGCCAGGGATGGTGCTGCAGCAGTGTTGCTTATGTTTCCTGGCAAGGTTAGTGGGTCACCCCCTTCCACCTCCCCTGTTCTGGGGTTCCTTGTTTGTTTATTCTCACATTGACCTCTTGGAGATGCATGGCTGGTGGGAAAGGAGCCCCTCACCAGAGGTTCATCCCCCTCTCCAGGGTGAGGACAGCAGATGGGATCAGAAATGCAGGGCTTGGAGCTTGGAGTCACCCCACAGCAGAGAGCTTCCTCCCTGCCTAGGAAATGAGGATGGAGCAGCAGAGCTTCCAGGGCCTGGGACCAAAGGAGATGAGAATTCAATATGAAATATTTGAGCTCACAGAGCAAATTTGATGATCCAGGAGTATCAGCAGGATGAGGGAAGATCTTGTGGAGATCAGAGCTATAAAGGGCAATAAAGCAAAAGAACGTGACTAGCTGCTAAAAATAAAGTTTCTCGAGCATTAGCGCATCGACTTCAGCAGGAGAAAAAGACCTTAAGTAATGTACAGAGCAACGAGGTACAGAAATCCTGGGCCAAAGATGAAAGAGGGGGAAGGTGCTCAGGAGTCTCTGTTTTAGTGTTGT
>WKFP01014162.1:83535-95896 GCA_011057875.1 Pterocles orientalis | reverse complement strand
TGATGCTCACAAGGCAGAGCATCTTACACTCCGGCATTATACTTAGTGGGACAGATGGCGAACCAGCACGTATGGGTTTGAGGAAAAGGAATCTAGAAAAGTTTGATTTGGGGCACCATGTCCCCAGGAAATCTCCAAAAGAAAGTGGAAGGTATAGCTTCTGGTTTCACACCAGCATCAGGATCTCCACTCCTGATGGCAGAGAATGATGTGGTGGTTTCAACTCTTGTCTCTGCCTTCTCCTACACACAGCCCTACCAACTCTCACAACTCCTTGCTCAGGTGCTGAAGCTCTCAGCTGTCCCTCCATCCTCCCTGCCCTGCCTTTCCACCACCCCAAACTCCAGGTCTCCTTCCAAAGGAGGTGGAGATGCTCCTCACCATCGCCGCAGTCATCCTCCCTGCACGGATGCCAAACAAAGTGCAACACCGTTCCACATTTGTCACTTCCCAGGCTCCTTCCTGGTCTCTCTGATTTGTGATTTCTATTTTAGGAGCTCTGCAAAGGAGCTCCACTGATTAATCCTCCCTCGATGAACTAAAAGGAGCCCAGGGCACGGGGGAGGGACCCTTAAACATCCCCAGTGGGCAGAGGCAGTATTAATTCTGGCATGGGAACAGCACTTAGCTTGCCTGCAGAATGACTTAATTTGTTTCTTAATGGACACGATGCTTTGCTGATGAAAGCCCTAAAGTGCCTTTAAAAAAAAATTAAGAAAGTGATTGTTCATTCTTTACCCATTGGAGATTCCATTTGTAATGTTCGTGCTCCAGCCTGGAAAGAGGAAAGGGTTATGCTCCGGATGGAAGTTAACACACGTGTAGGCTTGGGTACTTTGTTAACTTTGAAAGGGAAGGGAGGAGCCCACAACCAAAGAAACTCAGAGAGCAGCTTGCTGTAGGAATTACTGTCCAGCCAGATCTTCAAGGAAGGGTAAGACGATGCCTGGATATCCAGGGAGATTTTTAACCTATGATTCTGTGTGTTATAGGAAGAAGGAGATTAAACCTTGCACCTACATTTCCCTAAACTGGATAGTAAGGAAAGTCAGTTCCACTATGAGTCAGGTTCCCAAAAGCTGGCACCAAACACCACTCCCAGGGCAGGGAGTGCTACCAGCTGCTTGGCTTTTCCTTCTAATGCAGCCTTCAGCTGCGGATATTTCCTTGTAATTGCTGATATCTCAGGGAAATGGAGGAGGAGAAGTGGTAGGTCCTATAGATGTGAACAAGGAAGAGCTTTTTAGATGATACATGACATCAGAATATCAACCAAATATTCAGAAACTGAAGTTCAGATCACTGCCCAGCTCTGGATCCTGGCACACTGTTCTGGCCATTTCTGCAAGGCTGAGTGTGCTGCTGACCACTGCCAGGGAGCCTAGCCTAGCTCTGAGCTAGACAAACCATTTATTTAACATGACAGTTCCTGTGCTCCGTAATGCGTGATGGCTATTCCATTTCTAGGAACCCCCAGCTTTCATCCTAGACCCAACATCCACGTTTTACTGTTGGGCTCCTGCTTCCACTCCTTGCCATGCTTGCCTGGAGTCGCTGGGTGAGTGCCAGCCCCAGCACTATCATTTCTGCACACCTCCGTGGCAGGCAAAGACTCTCTGGCATCTCCTTGGTATTTGTTGTGCCAGGGATGGTGCTGCAGCAGTGTTGCTTATGTTTCCTGGCAAGGTTAGTGGGTCACCCCCTTCCACCTCCCCTGCTCTGGGGTTCCTTGTTTGGTTATTCTCACATTGACCTCTTGGAGATGCATGGCTGGTGGGAAAGGATCCCCTCACCAGAGGTTCATCCCCCTCTCCAGGGTGAGGACAGCAGATGGGATCAGAAATGCAGGGCTTGGAGCTTGGAGTCACCCCACAGCAGAGAGCTTCCTCCCTGCCTAGGAAATGAGGATGGAGCAGCAGAGCTTCCAGGGCCTGGGACCAAAGGAGATGAGAATTCAATATGAAATATTTGAGCTCACAGAGCAAATTTGATGATCCAGGAGTATCAGCAGGATGAGGGAAGATCTTGTGGAGATCAGAGCTATAAAGGGCAATAAAGCAAAAGAACGTGACTAGCTGCTAAAAATAAAGTTTCTCGAACATTAGCGCATCGACTTCAGCAGGAGAAAAAGACCTTAAGTAATGTACAGAGCAACGAGGTACAGAAATCCTGGGCCAAAGATGAAAGAGGGGGAAGGTGCTCAGGAGTCTCTGTTTTAGTGTTGTCATGAGTATCCAACAAGGTTCAAATACCAGTGAAAGATGCATATCCTCCTGTCCCTGTAAGCAGAAAGGGCACCCTTTAGTCTGCAGAGCAGGAAGGGTGAATGTCAGAGAGATACAGGCACTTGGCACCAGGCAATGTGACAGTCCCCTGACACTGGGTAAATCCAGGTTGAAGTCAGGGCTTCCCTTCTTCTTGCCTCAGGTCAATATGCTGTTACTCCTCATACAGGAGAAAATGTGCATGTGTGGTGCTTGGGGACACGGGTTAGTGGGTTGGGTGGGGTTGGGTTGACGGTTGGACTTGATGATCCTTGAGGTCTTTTCCAACCTTCATGATTCGATGATTCTAAATGTGCTGTTCTCTGGCACTGAGCATCCAGCCCAAATCCTGATCTCACTTTTACGGGCATCAAGGCAGCATTAACATCACCTGAGCAACCTCAGACTTGGAGTGGTGTCACCACAATCAGAATCAGGCTTTCAGTCATTCCTGGCATGAGACTCTACCTCCCTCCCCCTTCTTCCTCCCCCCCCTTATTTTCTGTGGTCTGTAAGACAATTTGCTAAAAATATTGCGATGTGCTATTTATTCTGGCTGCCTCTTCCAAACCTTCCTGTGCTTTCACCTCTTCCACCCCCAACTCTGCGGGAATTTCACAAATCACTGCAGGACATGCATCCCCTCGATACCCTCTGCACAAACCGCCTTTCACCTCAAGGACAGTAAGAAAAGATGCTCCCGCTTGCTGGGCCACTTCTTGCCTCGCCGAGGAGGTGTGAGGCAAACTCCAGACGCAGCAGTATATTGATCTAAATTAAACACACACACACAATCTAATTGAACTGACAGGAAACTGGTGTTTAAAGGCAGAAAATTAAAGCTGTTAATATAATAATGAACAGTTGTGCTTACTGTCTGCGCCTCTGACGTTCCATATTGCCATCTCACCGGCTAATCGCCGCCTCTCCCCCTTTTGTGGGAGTTAATGTGTTTGCATCCCTTCGCCCAACAAGGTAGATCTCCGATTGTGTGACAGTTACTAATATATCCCACCTGCTAATGAGCCACCGAGCTGGAGCCCTGCAAGTGATGGAATACTAACCACCCACGGCTCTGCGATAACCCTGCTCAGGCACACTACGTGCCTGCTTGCTGCTTGCCTTGGATGAAGTAAGCCCCCTGGTAGCCCCACTCGCCCCCTCGGTGCTGGGGGGGGGACATCAGGAGTGATTCTGTCCGAGTGGTGATGCTGCGCTTCTGCAGGAGGAGGGGACAGTCTTTGGCTGGGGACATCCCTCCCCAGCACAGGGCTGGGATGTTGGTCCCTGGCCAGGACCCCAGTCCAAAATGCAGCACCGTGCATGGCTTTGCGGGGCACCCAGCAGGTCTGCCCATGTGTCTGTTCGCAGAACAAGTCCTGGAGGTTTCGGAGGCACTTTTGCAGCAGTTCGGCTCCTCTAATCTCCAGATGAGACCCATGAGGATTTGAGCCTGCAAGCCCATCAGGCTGCGGGGTTGGGCTGTTTCCAACGGTCTCTGCAAGGTTTCCTCACCAGGAATCATGGCACAAGCACTGTGGCTCAACAGCTTTTTTTGCTCTTGCAACTGCACTCACCGGTAAGTAAATATCTCTGCTCCACAGATGGGGAACCCAAGGGGACGACATGAAGGCAGGCTCGCTTGTGAGTCAGTGGCGGGACTGGGAAATGGACCTTTTCCCCAGCCACCAGCACTGCCAGTTTCTATTTCCAACAGTGGAAGAGGGAAAAGGGGAATGAGGCTCATACGCTTTTAAAGACAACCCGCGAGCTGATTTCCTCCGCTGATTTTTCCAATAAACTTGACTGCATCGCTTGAGCGGATACTTGACAGCCTCAGCATCACAGAAAGGGCACCACGCTCCCCTACAGCGACCCCCACAAGGGCTGCGCAAGCTCAAAGCCTGTGGAATAAATAAATATTACATTGCCCAGGCCAGATCCTGCTTTGCACTGCCCACCAGTTGCGTCCTAGGTGATGTGTAACCTCGTTAATGGTAGAAGGATGAGCTCGGAGCTGCTAAAATGATTGCACCTCAGAGTCTCAGAATTGGGCATCTGGCTTGAAATATGGGGATGAGCAGGACCTTGAACTGGTGCTGTGGTCACATCCCTACTGAGCCTTCCGGAGGACAATGTAAATACCTCTGCAACAACAATTTATAAAAGTCTGTGTCCTTTGGGGAAACTTTCTCCACTACACATCTCATAGAAACTGGCCTCTGCCATGAAGCATGGTGATTTATTGTCCGTCTAACAAAATTAAAGGTATGCCATTATCTGTATTCATGCCTAATTTTTTATTTTGGCCCCATTCTGGTTTTTTGAACACGCTAATTTCCAACAGCAAGGAGTTCCACAGACCTGGAACTATGTATTATACAAAAATAATTTCCAAGCTTTTTAAGTGCAGTTTTTCAATTTAATGACTCATCTCCGTGAAAGAAAATAATCAGGAGCATCCAGTATACCTTCTTCAACCCATCTATTGTTTTACTCCTGTCTACCATGTCACTTGCTATTTATCTCTCCTGTTTGATAGAAATCCAGTATTTCCCACCCCTTTTCCAAATCTTTTCCTTCTCCTACACCTTTTGTGAGCAGATCCCCAGGGCTGAGTGCAGTATTGCAGTATGGCAAGACATCCAGCAATATCATAGCATGGCCACATAGTTGATCTCCTGTCACATCTCCAGCTGTTCTTTGCTTTGCTTCACCCCCTTCCTGCATGCTGGAGGGGTTTCACAGAGCGCTCTGTACCAGAAAGCTCACTGAAGACACAGCAATGTCATTGAACGGTTTAAATTATCTCTCCCTGCTCCTCACCCACGATGGCGCCCCCGTCTCTAGGAAACAGATTATTGGCTTTGTTCAGGTGAGCAGTTTCCCATCCTCTGCACCTCTGTCCACTTGTCGCATCCTCTTTCCATTTTCTCTGTTCATGGGGCTGCATGAATTGTCCTCCAGTCCCTGAGTCAGCCCCACATACACAAAGACACACCAGCCGCTGGGAGCAGCACTGGATGGAGATGGAGATGATGGAGATGGAGTTGGAGGTGGAGATGGAGTTGGAGATGGAGATGGGATGAGATGGAGATGGAGATGGAGATGATATGGAGATGGATGGAGACCTCATCCCCTGCAGTTTGCCCTAAACACTCCAGTGAGGACCTGCAGGAAACCAGTCTCCAAGCCCAGTGTTCCCACTACCAGAGACATGAAGAACAAAACAAATCTCTGTTCCCCCGGGATCTGGGTGACATTCAGGCTCCTGCAGGAATGAGGCAGTCGGCCCCCACGGCTGCTGCCGTGCAGCTTTCCCAAACTTGAGCTGGGTGGGTTTGCTTCAGCGCTTGGGTTGTTAAAATCCAGAGGATGGTCAGCAAAGGCCTCTTAACAAGCAGGGACAGCAGAAATCCTGTTCCAGAGGGAGAGGACAGCAAGGCAAAGTGGCAGGAGACTGTCCTGTGGAGCAGAACCAACTCCACCGCCCGCCACAACCACACTGCAGAGCATCAGCGTGCTCGTCCCTGGGGACCACTGCCAGGGAGGGGGATGCTCAGTGGAGTTGCTTCACTTCTGGGCAGCCGTGGCCGCTGGCACCAGACCCTGCCTGGCAGTCAGCAGGGATGGGAAGTGTGGATGGGGGCGATCAGACAAGCCAAGATGTGATGAGTTGTCGCTGTGCATCAGCTTTTTCCCTGGCCTGACCCATCCTTGCCCATGTGAAACGGCCAGTGGACACTGAGTACAAACCACAGCTACTGCACCTGTCTTTCCCATTGGGATGGAGCCCACCAACATCCCCCTACGTGTGGATCCCATTCTTTGACAGGTAGATAGCATCCAGGCTTGCCTGCAATTTGCCTCTCAGAGGTCTCCTTCGGGGCACTTTGCTCCCTACCTGGCCCACAGCACAACCAAGAGGAATGCAGGGAAGGGTGTAATTTCCCATTGCCCAGGCAATAAAAGTATCTTTTCTAGTTTTATGGACACCTGCTGACAGGTTTTAAAAACAGGGGACCCAATTTCCATGGTGTTCCCTTATATAATATAAAGGAGCTTTAAATTGGAGTGATCTATATTCATCTCATAGTTCCTTGCCACTGCCAAACTGCTGTAAAATCTCACGTAGTGTAAATGAGAATCGGGTCCAAAATGTTCCTTTACAGCACAGAACAGCACTGGCCCCTCCAAGGCTTCCAGCAAGGTACCTGGGAAGGGGGAGAGAAGCAGAAATCCCATGGTCAAAGAGCGAGGGAAGGAGGTGGACAGGGAGTGAAACGGGATCTTGACAGGAGTGTTTGAGAAATAACTCTCTACCAGCCCTTGGCTATGGATGGCTCTCCAGGATTTGAAGGCTCCAAGAGGTCTAGGCTTGTGAGAGAAACAGGCACCATGCAGGTAACACCCTCAATGACACAGAATATATGTACATGGATAAATCTTTATGTATATGCACATGGATATCCCCGAGATTTTTGGCAAATCTTTTAAAATTTGTTTCGAGTACCACCAAGATCCAGTGGATTACTGATAATTTCGAGTTATCCTTCCTGTACAAGATAACCAGTTTCGTACGCAGTATAAGCAAATATTTCAAGCAATTTCTTGGTCCACCCATCTGTAGCTGCCAGTCATGCTAGGATTTATGTATTAACTGTGTTGGATCAAATGTCAGCTCAAATGTTGGATAATTTGGGGAGGGAGGCCAGTGTTTTTCCAGCTGAGAAGAGAAGGTGCTGGAAGATGAACAGGATGGCAAGCAATGGTATAGTCTTACTTTTTTAACCTCTGACAAATGCCACAGGCAGGATGCTGATCACCTCCCCTGTTCAAACTGGGAAGATGACTGTGGTTTTGGTGTATACCCAGCACAGCTAGGAGGCATTTTGTTCTTATCACCAAGATCCACTAAAGCTCCCAAGTTGCTCTATGCATTTAGCCTCCAAAGAAATTGGTACGGAGAGAAGAGAGCAGCAGGGCCCCATCCCTTGGACTCACACTGAGCTCCAGAAGAGCATTCTGGCTTGAAGAAATTGCACCGAATGAAACTTCGGGACCTGCACCAGGCCAGTGACTGAATGCTGGCATGTCCCAAGGCCCCCAGAGGTGCTTTGAAGACTGAAGGAGGGACAACCTCTCTTACCCTTGTGCCTTTGCTCTGGCTGTGGTACCTCCCACCCATCCAGTTCCCTGTGGGACTCTCAGAATGCTGGGAAAACCAGTAGGTAGGCAAAGGGGAACCACAACCACCTTTCACAGGATTTCCTCTCTCTTAAAGCATCACGGGAAAAGTAAGGTAAGGGTTTCTGGGATGTTGAAAGAGGAAGGAGGGAAGTAGGGAGTTTCCCAACCCAGCAAGGGTGAAAGGACATGAAGGTCCTAAATTGACATTTGGTTCCAGGGTCCCCTTACAGAAAACAGCTTTCTGGTGTCCAGCTGGTGGTCTTGTTGCTCTGCAAGCATCCATTGCTCCTCACCATCATGAATTTGTCTTCAAAGAGAGAGGTCAGACATAGTTCAGCAGCTAGTCAAGTGCTGCACATTTTCTTCCTGCAACTTCCTCTTGATGAGAGTGGTCACATCTCCTTCCAGGCACCTTGGCCAACACAGTCTGAGCAGGGAGACTGCTGCCACGTCACCAGCAGCAGCAGACCTGACCAAAAAAACCCCAAACACAACACTTGTCTCTTCCAGAGCAAGCCTTGTCCACAGCAAGCCAAGGGATGAGTAGGACTCAAGAGTGACTCTTCCCAAGCTCCCAAGTTGTGCTTCCCAGAAGACTTCTCTCGTTGGTATTGTTCCTCCAAGGCTCGCTTTGCTTTTGCTGTTTCCTAGCTCATATTTGACTAGTTAAAATTTTTATCAGCCAGAGCCATAAATTACCATGACAGCTTCTAGGGAAACTCAGCCCTTTCGTCTCCTGCTCATTTCCTTTCTGTCCCTTGCCATTGATCAAACCTGCGGAGTTTTAGACTTTTCAGAAGCAGAAACAAAGAGAACTCCAACCCTGTCTAATTGAGACGTGGGTAAAGTTAAAAAGCAGCCGCCACGCATGTATTTGCCTCAATTAAATTTGCTCCTTGATATTTCTGATAATTCCTGTTTCTTGTTTCCTTATTTTTTTTTTAATAGCAGCTTTATGATTAATGGCCACTGTGATGTGCTGACATTTCAGCTTTTCGCGTATCCCACGCCCCTGTTAAATGGCGAGGGCTCGAGCTCTTATTTTGAAGGAGCGAGAGGACCGTAAGTTATCCCATTAATCAATGGGGGAATTCAGTTGGGGTGCAGAGGGAGAGCTCGGAGCCCAGGTCCTGGCAAACATGATACCTCCCCCAGGAACCTCAAAAATGTTTGTATCAGATGTACTCTGCACAGGAGAGCAGAGCAGCTCGGCTGAGTAGAGGGTATCAAGGCAGTATCACTGCACTGTTTGAAGGTCATTAATTTGTGTCTGATGAGGAAGAAAAAAAAGCAGTGAAAGCCAATGCTTTCCCGATGGGTGGATCGAGGGCTCTAACAAGCCCTGAAGAGCTGATGCTGGAAAGCTGGAGTTGTGTTTCAACCCATTAAGCCCTGGCCTGACTTCCAATGTCAAAAAGGAGATACGGATGATGGTGCTGAGAGCACAGATTCCTAGCACAGGAGTCTGGAAGCCACACTGTAAATTTTGAACTGGAGTGAGCGTGAGGAATATTGGGCTTTGCTGGGGGCTGCCTCTGGAATGACAAGAGTTTCAGCCATTGTGACTGTCTCCCATCCTAAAGCAACTTTAGCAAAACTGGCTACTGCTGAAAAGGGAAGGGTGGCTGCTCCTGGAGGGGAACGGTCACAGCGGTGTAAGGCAGCACTGCGTGCCAGGAAGGTGGGACCAATCCTTCCACTTAAAGGAAGCACTGAGAGCCTGAAAGCCATGGACTCGGCTATTTAACCATGCCCCTAAGAGTACACCCTAAGTTGCATGAACACTATGATTTCTTGCCCAAAAGCCACAGATTTCCATAGACAGGTTTCCTGGTGAGGTCTCTGCTAGGTCCGTCATTCTGCAGCTGGGGAGATCGGATAAGGTCGTAGCCTGAGATGGGCAGTGAGCTTCATGCATAAACAGGGGAAAGCACAGCTGAGGGATGGGTGATCAGCATTCTCCCTTTCTGCCCCTGGTGCTGCAGCATTTCTGAACAGGAACACCAGTCTGGCATTTAGCATCTGATGAAGCATCAAAGCGCTGAACACCCTTTCATCTGAACAGGAGCAGAACTGACTCCCTTGCCGTCGAAGGGGCAGTTGCACAGTATGGCGTATTCAGCAACAAACAAAAAGACAGAGGTTAAAAATAATCCTTCCAGGAAAAGGCTGGAGCAGCCAACCTCGATCTTCTTATCAGTGCACAGCACAGCCCTACAATCAGTGGTATCAGGATGACTGAGGGGGCTGCAAAACGAGGTACGAGAGCAGGGATTTCTGAAGTCAGCTTTGTGAGCAAAGGAAACTTATGATGGAATTACACCCTGCCAGCAAGCACAGCAGCAGCAGCTCTCTGTTGACTCTGGATTTCTGTTACTCCCTAGATGGGTGTAGTTATAGCGAAAGTAACCCAGGCAATCCAAGCTACCCCACGTGAAATAACAGCAGTGAAAAAAAAAAACAGCTGAAAGCTTTGTCTGCTGTGACCCTGTGGGGCTTGTAGATGATGTTCCAAGTCCTAGGAGAAGGAAAGGCTTCTCTAGAAGATCAGGACATCTACAATCACAGTGTTGCCTAACTATTGTAGAAATGGAAGAAGACATGCTTACTCTTTGGGAAGACCCGTAGAGCAGCAGCCCTCAGAGAAAGCAGCGGTGGTGGTAACTATCTACTGCAGAGAGCTGTCTGGTTCGGCACCACAACAGTAATTATCCCACACTGACTGGGCGGGGAGCAAAGAGCAGCAAAGCAAAGAGAAGAAACCCTCAGTCTATCCCGCATCACCACCAAAGCACCAGCAGAGACATACAGGAGGACACACAAGAGCCCTTTCTTGGGCACATGGTGTCCAGACCCCCTGTCTTTCCTGCTGCCCTGCCAAACCCAACTCTGTGATGTACGGAACAGATACTCTCCAACCTAACTAAAACAAGGGATGAGCAGCAACTGTTTACCCTGAGCTAGAGCAGCTCCCAAAACTGGGTCTGGGGGCCTGGGAGGTCCAACAGAAAAGGATTTAAGGAGGCTTTGACAGCGGGCTCAGAGCCGCAAGCCTCGGAAGGGGAAACAGCAGACAGACACGATGGCACAGCTCATCACCTTGCCTGAGGAACTGCTGGTGTGAGTACGCGTCGGCCAGGAGAGACCCAGCTCCAGCTAACCCTGCTGGGGTAGGAGGATGGACATGCAGATCTCATGAGGTCTCTTTTACTCCTATTTTCTGCACCTGCTATGAAAGGGGCCTCTTTGTAAATAAAATTAATCATCATCTTAATTCTTCCACAATCAGAAAACAGGCTTAAGCAGAGCAAATACAGATATAGATATAAAACCGAAGGGACACAGCTCCACTGGAGGCCACAGCTTTATCCAGGAACCCCAGCCACTTCCTCCCTCCCCTGCTGAATAATTCAACGCTTCATTTTCTTATCTGCTCTCATCTGGGTTTGTACAAACCAGCCCTGCTGTTAAGTAACACGAGTGAGATAAAGAACAACAAGGCATCTTTGTGCAGGGGGAGCCCCAGCAGGCAACATATACCTTCTCTTTGTGCTGCCATGCTCTCTGAGAACTGGTATCTTTCCTCTGCTTTGGCACATTCACTTCCATTTTCTCGCCATACTCCTTTCTCCACAAGGATTCAGTATATGCCTAGGCTGGCCTCTGCCTGGAGTGGGGAAAGCCAAGCAGCACTGGGGAGAAAAAAAAAGAAGAAAAAAAAAAAAGCATCCCGAGCTCTATAATAGACTTTTCATGACATTTACTAAATCTTTTAGAAGTTTTCCTTCTTTCTGCACTAAATATCAGTTGCTTAAGATAATCTGTGAACCTGTAGAACGGCCATTAGGAGCTCCCTGGTGACTGGGTTAATTCACAGTAAATTACAGTCACTGCCAAGGAGATTGCAGGGAGGTTAGGAGGAGATTGGAAGCGGCAGGCAGCAAAGCACTGTAGCATTTACCAAAAAAAAGAAAATAGAGCAATAATCAAAACTCTCCCTTGTAAGGAACAAGGCCAGGCATTGAATGCGCTTTGGAATATGGTCCTTTCCAAACCCTGACAGATGCTGGTAAATACTGAGATCAAGGCTAGGCAAGTTTTCTGGGTGATGGGCCAGCCGCAGCCAGTGTTATCGTACCCAGGAAGCATGAGGACCAGTCACAGAGAGACTACCTATTTCCTGACTCTTTTTTAATGTGGTAGCACCCAGGAGCACCAGGCAAGAACGAAAACTTGGCTGCATCCTAAAACTTGGGAGGCACCCTACTCATGGAAAGAATGTTCTTCAAGCAGGCAACAACCTCTTCCACCTTCTCTTCCCTTTCTCCTCACCCTCCTTCCACCCTCTCCCATTCCACAGTTAATACGATGGCACTGACCGTGTCACCAGCCCCATCACTGGTGTTGCTGGGAGTACCTGGGCTCTTTATCAACCCCAATGTTTGCTAGTGCACTGGGTGCACCCCAGCTCAGAGGCAGACACTCTAGCTGCATGATCCTTGTCCTGGTGATGAACACGTAATTTTAAGCATTAAATGGGCGACCGATGTCGACGTCACATCCCGCCTCTGTTCTTCTGGCTCAGTTTGAACATGAAATCCTTGTCATGCATTTGGCCGTCCCGATGTTCAGAATAACTACATTTCCGTGTTCACACTTGAGAGGAGGAAAAGGGGGAAATTTCATGATCCAGGCAATCCCCATATTACTGAACTGTAATTTAAGTCACATGCAAGAGCTCTGTGACAAAATTGTGCCTGGAGAGCTTTTTGGAGAATGCCAGAGAGCAGTTTCCACTGTAGGACTGTCCCTAGCTCACTGGGGACTGCTGCTGCCCAATGCAAACCTTCTCAGGGCTCCCAGAACAATTGTATGCATCAAAAAAAAAAAAAAAAAAAAAAAAAAAA
>WKFP01014162.1:45031-67163 GCA_011057875.1 Pterocles orientalis | reverse complement strand
GTTTTGCTCTGTTTGGGGTGGGTTTGCCCTCCTACCTGTTCTATCAAACACCAAGCAATTCGCGGAGCACTTTGCGTATGTTTGCACACTCTTTTTCGCATCTTAACTGACAACCTACATGCTTTTTTAATTAAAATTTTATTGGCTTTTCCACAAGCGATCTACCTACTGTAAGTGAGCACGGCTCGGTACAGATAACGCGTGGTTTGTTTAGCTATCTTGCAGGAGATTATTTCTGTTATCATTGTAAGTTGATTATTGTAATTATCGAAAGAGAGAGGGTTGAGAGACAGAAAGCATACAGACGGAAAAAGGGGGGGGGGAATTAGCAGATAATAATAAAAGATAATAACAGTTTCCTTTGTTCTTATTCCTTTCTCTTGACAACCTACTGTACATGCTAAATTCCAGTTTAACACTAGAGTCAATTCCCTCCTGTTGCTAACACACCCCCATCAATAGCACAAGGTCTTTAAACCCTAGATGCCTGCAATTAACTTCAGTACCAACGAAAGCCAGGAATTGTCTCTCCTGTTAGTACAACTGTGAGTATCTCAGAATGCTGCTTTTCACCACTTGACATTTTTAACCCTCTTTAGAAAGTGTACAGCTTAAATATACACAAAATTAAAGGTAAGTATTACACGTGGGGAGGATGTGTGCGTGTGTGCCTAAAAAGACTGGGGGAGAAGGATTATACACTGCACTGATAACCATATATAGTGCTTCCAACAATTGGAGAAGGATGTCAGAGAGCCACCTTTTCCCCATCTTATTTGTTGCTGCAGCAGGAAAAGGCAAGACTCATAATTCAGATGGTGCTGATAAGACGACTTTTTTTAGATACTTTGATCCAGGCTACTACGGCTTTTAAGGACTGAGACTTTGAACTTGACTACATTGATAAGGTATTGGAACAGGCTGCCCAGGAAAGTGGTGGAGTCACCATCCCTGGAGGGGTTCAAGAAACGTGTAGATGTGGTGCTTGGGGACATGGGTTAGTGGGTTGGGTGGTGTTGGGTTGACGGTTGGACTCGATGATCCTTGAGGTCTTTTCCAACATTCATGATTCTGTGACTGATTCTATGATTGTATTCTCTTAAATGTGAGAGGAGGGGATGATACAAATCAGCTGGAGCTCTCGAATTGTCCTAGGCTGCGGCAATGTCTCCCACAACCTGATGACTTTGTGATCAATTGGCTCAGCAAAAAAAGGAAAAGCACCACAGCCAGATGTTAGCAGTAGGGTGTATGTCCACATCTCTGCTAACTGGGTATGTCCCACCAAACCATTCCCACCAGACAGCAACCCCAGGAGTTCGTGGTCAGCAGGGTAGGATGCTGCAAAGAGAGACAGTGGGAAATCTGTCCTCTAGCCATCAAAAGCAGAAGAGCCACAAAAGCAGCTTCATCTAATGCCCTGGCCTGACTCCAGCCGCAGCCCCGGTGTCATTCCAGGAATACTGCGAGCCGCAAACCTCCCTCAGGTTGAGGGGTCAGTGCTGAAGCCATCCAGATATCAGCTCTTCAGATGCTTCTCAGAAAATCCTCCCAACAGACCAAGCCCTGCGAAACCGACCTGAAAAAATAAAAAAAACAAGAAATCAATGCTGTGCTCTTTACATTTTCTTTGCGGTAAATAAATACTGCATTACCTACACCCTGCTCACATTAAAGGATTTTCTTCACTACGGGTAGTTACTCACTTCAGCATATCCGGCGTTTGCTTCCCCTCTTTGCCAGGGGACCTGATTTGTGATGTCGCGTGAGACTTCAAAATGAACTGCAGCTCTCCGATTCTTCGCACAGAAAAGGAGACAAACAAGCTGCATACCCTTGCCCACCTCTCCCGGGCAGGGAGAGCTACAGCTCATGTTATTGCTTTATAATGATGTGACTATTTATGGTTGCAAAAGTTCTTACCAGGGTTTCTCTAGCGAGGAGGAGAACGGTAAGACTTAAGGCTTGGAAGGTTGAAACAAGCAAGTATTTTTTCCACTGGGGGGGAAGACAGGGAGAATAAACCCCTTGAGATCATCTGTAAACATTAAAAAAAGAAGTAGGGATCAAACCAGATGATTTTCGTTTGAGAGGTAGAAATCTGGAGATCAGACTGAAAATGTATTTAAAGAAGAACCAATTTTACCATGCCTTCATTACACAGCAGTGCCCATCCTGACCTGCCCGTGGGAAGCAAAGAAATGAAAGAAACTGGAAGGAAAATATTTTTAAATTAACCCAGCTTCCTCAAATCACTTCAAATAAGCAAACAAATAAATAAAAAAAAAAGCCTGAACCGTCACTCTCTTCTCGGATGCAAGCTCACGTCAACTTTTATCTTTCTGAATTGATTCTCTTGTTTGTATTGCTTGCTGTTTTTATTTTTTTTCTCCCTGAAAATACTGTAAAACCCAACTAACGGGGGTGCACACCAGCAAGTTTTATGGACATTGCAGAAACTTCTATACGACGCCGTTTGTTAAGCTCTTCTCCGCTCCTCCACCAGCGTTTCAGCTTCGCCACACACCCACCCTTTGACTTACAGCTTTACGGTGCCGATTTATAGCGCTATACGTTTAACAGAGCAGCTCATTTAAAAAAAAAAAAAAAAAAAAAGAAAAAATTGAATTTTTTTTTAAAATTTTCCTTCATTAATATTTTAGACTCCAGGAAAACACCACGAGGGGTGTAATTTACAGCCTGCCTGGAGCACCAGAATGGAAAAACGCTTCCTAGGGGTGATGCGGGTTAAGCCCCCCGGCCGCGCCGCCGCCGCGTCGGGGACGCGCAGCGCCGGGTCGCGCCCCGCGGCGCGACCCGGCGCTGCGCGTCCCCGACGCGGCGGCGGCGCGGCCCCGAGGCTCCCCGCCTCAGCGCTGCCCCCTGCCGGCCTGTTTGCGCACGGCTCGTGTTGAGGTGTTTCCTCGCCACCCTGACAGGATTCCTCCAAGGCAAGTCCAGGAAGGGCGGCAGCGTCGCTGCTATTTTTTTAAGCCTTTTAATAATTATTTTTTTTTTTCCTCTGGGCAACCTGGGCCGCTGCTTCACCACCCTCACAGTGAAGAGCGATTTCCTGGGTAAGTTTGCTGGATGGGTTTGGAGAAAACCCGGCTTTTCTGCCTTCTCTAGCAGGCATCCAGAAGGGCCTGCTGAACTTTCTCCACCGTGAGTGAACACAGGTAGATGGTGAGCTGTTTCTGCTGAGAGGAAGGGACCTGCTTCCTCGCCCCCTTGTCTTTCTTTACCTCCCACCTTCTCCCGGCCCCTCAGCGCCTATCTTTTCCCTTGAGCCAATTCTTGTTGCTCACCAAACCCTCCAGTGAATTGAATTATTAGCCTGGCAGGATACGATCTGATTTTCTGGGGTGGTTTTCTACTACCTTAGTGAGTTAAAGCCACTCAGGGTGTGATACACACTAGGGAAGGAGAGGGCAGATACAGCTGGAAGAAATAATAAATCTTTCCTCAAAAGGAAAAAGCAGGATGCCAAAACCTGGTGAAATCTTTCAATATTTTGTAAGAAATAGACTTTGAGTAAATCCCAACCTCACCCTGTATTTGGGTGACCGTCTTGTACCCTGGATGCAACTAGCAATGCAGAAATGAGTAAAAATAAAGAATAAAAAGAATAAATGAACTGCTTTGATTTTCAAAGAGAGGTTCAGGAAAGCCCAACTGTGAATATAATGAGCATCTTTTGTTCCCTCCGTAAGAGATCTGTAGGGATATCGTTCCTATAAAGACAGGGGCTCAACAAACTGATAAGACATGATTACAGGAACTATGCCATGCTGCTACAATGAAGCGTACTTCGAGACATAGATATAATATTTTATCTGGAAAAGGTGGAGCTAATTACAAATTCTCTTGGTTTCTGCGAAATCTGCTTCTTGGCTTCATTTCATAAAGCCTGAGCCAAGGAAAAGTGAACAGCTGGGATACCAGAGGCAGAGCAGAAAGAGCAGGAATTCTGTGCCGGAGACAATGCAAAGATCCAAACTGAATGAGGCTTAATACATCAGGGATGAACTCTGCTTTGTCTTTTTTTTAATAATATCCCACAGCCTGAAGACACGATGCTAGATGGTGTAAGAAAATAGCTCTTCTCTGAAGCCTGATGTTTCAAAAGAGTCAAGGCTTAAAATCCCGTTAGCTGTTTGTTTAAGGACAAACACGTTTAGCAGCTGTAAAACCCAACTATAATGCCTTGCTATTTGTCCACTAAATCACATTTTGTTCTAGCAGTGGGATGTATACTCCGCTTTGCTGTCCTGCCTGTCCCCAAAACTAGGGTTTTCTTGCTGAATGCACCGCTAGCATTATAGGGTTCTTGTTCTAGACCTTGTATTCAGGACTGGTCTGAATACCAGTGATGGTGAGGGATGTGAGAAACATCTTTGAAGAAGCTGACCTCCTGCCTGGAAGCTCAGAAGCAAAAAGGGAAAAACTTCAGCTGAGGTAAAAAAAAAAAAAAAGAACAGTTTTTATTTTGTAAGCATTCAAGAAGCAAAGGGTAACTCCTGAAATACAGAGCTGTAGGACACCCATTGATTCCAATGGAACAGCGCCTTCCCCACAGGTTGCTGCTGTACACACCATGGGATGATGGCCAGGTCTGAGGGAACAGGGGGTTCCTCTTGTGGCAGGCACTGCCCTGGAACAAAGCAGGCTGCTTGTTTCGTTTGCAATGTCAGCAGGAGCTTTTCTGTCTTGAACCCAGTCTGCCACAGTCCAGGGATCCTTTCCAGTGAAGACTGATGCACGTTTCACCGATGCTCAACTTCTCACTGAATCTGTGCTTGGGTGGACTGGTAAGTTGCGGTGTCCTGGCATTCAGGCTGCTAAAATGCAACACCTTGAAGCCTCAAATCTGCAGGTCACGCTTCTCATTTATCCCAATCACTGACAGGCTTTCATACCATTCAGAAAAGCTACTTTCAGTGCTTAGAAAGTCATCCTTCGAGCCCAGTCTAGCTTCTCTGCAGAGCCTCACAGCCCATTGACAATTTTGTAGCTCTCTTCCCTGCTGTGGATGTGCCAGACCCAGAATTGACAATCCTCAGTACTCAAATCGATAAAACATGCCCCAAAGTCATGAGTTTTGTCCAATAATTGTAAGCCCAAATAGATTACTTAGGGACAATTTCAATTTCCCTTAGTCCATATTTCCCTGTGAGTAGTTGGCTGGAGATTTGGGTTTGTTAGAAAGAAGGAAAGAACAAAGGCACTAATTCCTTGTAATCACCCAGCTCCAAGGAGACGGACCTGTGACACATCAGAGATCTGGTAAAATCCTGAGCTGGCAACACCCCAGCCAGGGCCTCTAAATAGCCACTGGGTGAAACCAGCTCATCAGCACGGAACAAATACAAACTTTATTGTGTAATCATTGTCACTAGAAGAATTATCTATTCTTTATCTCTGTGAGAGCACGAGAGATTAAGTTTGGAAGCCTATTAGCCACCACTGAAATGCCATAGTTATCATTCACTGTTAATCATCACACCGGGCTCTAAAGCACTTAATCAGGGCAGCTGACACTTGAGCTCTAAACGAAAGTCAGCCAAGCAGGAGAGAGGACAAAAATGCTCATGGCTGTTGCATGTGGCTGGCATCTTCTTCTCATGGTGGCTTTTGAGTCAAAGAAAGACCCCAGCAGCAGGGTGGGAACTCCTGGCAGATTTTTCCAGATCCCTAACTGATTACAGCTGGTCTTGGCAGTACATTAAATGGCATGGGGAAGTTAGCAGAAAGGCTCCCTCTCACGAAGCAGCCAACACAGGGCTAACAGACGGGTTGAGGAAGCCAGCCCCTGGTCAGGGAAAATGCTTCTTGGGGTCTTTTTGGAAACTCTTGGCTGCCAGCTGTTAATGGATGGGGCTGAACTGCAGTCTGCATGTTAATGAGCCTATTATGAACAGCACTTCATCTTCTGACAAAGGTGGATTTAATGGAGTTGAAAGGTTTTACAGAGTAAATTTCCAAATGTCCTAATAATGCAATGAAGACTCCATTAGTGTGTTTATTAATTACAACACAGCCAGGTTTCAGCAAGACTGTTTTGGCAACCCAGGATGTGAATCTCTCAGCAGAGGAAGCTCATACAGATGTGTCCTGCAACCTGACAATGAGAATATGCAGGTCCATATCACAGCCCAAAGGATCTCCTTGCGGCTGTGGGCCTTGTGGGTGGCCTGCTATTGCAAAATATCATCTCCAAATTGAGCTTGAAACTTGTCATTGGAGCAGAGCAAACGAGAGGGTGGAAAAGCCTGCTCAATCCTGCACAGACATGTGGAATCCAGGCCAGAAGAGACCAATAAATAATGCAGTCTGACCTTGTAGAAGCCCTTAACATGATGTTCCTTATCTTATCTTATCTTGCACCTTTACTTCCACTCTGCTTTATTTTGTGATAATTCTAGCTTTGATGGCTATCAGGACCTCCAGGTGCTTATCATCCAAATGCTTCAAGACACCACCTTGGCTGATCTGTCACTGATACAGTTCCAGAGTGGGACGAGGCTCCGTCTCACTCAGGTTTGTAGGTGAGGGCCATATCTCACACCTCCCAAGGCATACCCCATAGCTTCTCTAGGCTATTTTGACAAGACCTTTGCCTCTACCATGAACCCTCCAGCAAACGTGACAGTCATGTCAGCTTCTACAGTGCCTGCTTTTACAGGCTACTGTGACATGTACCAATTCTTATTCTTTGCACGCCTGGGTTCAGATCCTTTAAAGTTCGGGTCAATCTCAAGGCTAAGATGAATCCCTTTGTCTCAGGATTGATGCTGTCCTTTTGACCTTGCTGGTCAGAGGCCTCTTCTGTCTTAGATGCTCTTGCCAGGTTTCCGTGAAGATTGTCCAGAGGAGATAGGGACCATGATCACTGTTTTACAGCACTGTCAGATAGAGGACATCTTCCGTGGCCTTTCAGCTGATGGTTTGGGTTAATAGTTAAGTGTGAATTACTGCAGGCTTTCTGTGAGTTAGCTGGAGTCAAGTTTTTGAACTCCTTCCTCTCATAGGAACTAACACACTCAGAGGTGAGGAAAACAAGGTGTGCAATTAACATAAAATTCTGGCACAATATCGTGATTCACAATATCACTTGGGTTTTCTTTTCCGTGCTCATCACCTCTGTCTCTTATTGAATGCCCTCTGTGCACAGCATGCCTATGTTGTCAAGCTGTAATCCACATCTCATTCAGCAACCATACACCTGTTAAAAAAAAAAAAAAAAAAAAAACCAAAAACAACAGCTCACAACTTTTCACTGACAAGGAGAATGTGATCTTTCCTACTTCCACTGAAACCTCCAGTTGAACAACTTGCTGTGAAAGGAGCTGCATGGATCTATAAGAGATGCTCTCCTTCATTCCAATTGGCTCATTAGTCATTTTAAAGTAAAGGTTTAAAAGTCTATCTCAGTTGGAAACTGGGACTAAATAGTCTTCTTCAACACAGTTTCACCCCAAGCTTTCAGCTGCATTGTAATTACCTTTACTATCTCCAGTAATCAAAGAGCATCTTCAGTCAAAAAAATGAAATAATACTTCTATTGTAATTTCTGTCCAAGGCTACTAATGTCCCTGAATTATTTATCATTCATCCTACTGTCTGTTGCCTTCCTTTTGCTGTGGGAAGAGCTGACTCAAGGTACAGTGAAGCAGCTTTTCTCTGCTGACAACGAACAGTGGTGGGACAGACAGACTCCATCTCACCAGCCCTGACTCACCTGTTCCTACACTCTCATGGTCTCTCATTTGCAGACACCATGAAAGAGGCCGTGCTGTGCGAGCCCTGTTTTGTGCAAACCATGTCTTACCAAGTAATTCCTGATCTCAACACAGGTCTAGCAAGTGTTAATGTTGTATCCAGAAGAAAAATGGCTGCATTTTGGTCTTCTAACAAGAAGAAAAGTAGGGTCTTTCCACCCTTTCTTTACAGCAAAGAAGAAATTGCTCTGAACATGGAAAGGGCCCTGTTCAGATCATCTGGACTGATTCACATGCCATCACGCAGTCACGTAACCATGAAATTCAATTACAGAAGGGTATCGTTAGAGAAAGAGGTCCTGGTTCACATAGATATCCACACACCTCTGGAAAAAAAAAAAAAAAAGGACTGACAGATCTAGGAATCCCTGTTTTACACGTTGCTCCAGGGGTAAACTGCAAGGAGTCTTGGCAGACATCGTGAGGGAAACTATCAGCTTCCTGATGTTTCTTGTAAGTGACCAGAGAAGCACATAAAACCACAAATAAAGCCATTTGTATTGCTAAATCAGTCCTGAACATGGTGATTTTTCTAGAAAATACGAATAATAGAAATTAATTTGTCAGCCTGTGTTTAGGCCCCAGCCTGTTCCACAGCAAAACATTGAGGAAAGCTGGTTGAAATAATTATTCTTGACTTATGCAATTGTTCTTTTTATTTCTGAAGGCTAATGGAGTGAAAACACGCTTTCCAGACCTCTGCTAATGACAGAGTCAGAAATAATGATCAGGGACCCTTATGTTCCTCTCATAATGAGGAAAGCAACACAAAATGATAGGGATGCAAGTCCTCAACAATCACTTGTTCTTTATTTAAAAGGCAAATGGAGCATTCAGACAAGTTTTTTAGGTTAATGGGGCCACAAATAAGGTTTTGGGGCAAGGATTTTTCACAGATAATGCAACACGGGCAATACCTTCTCTGGAGGACAGAAATATTTACGGATGTTGAGATTTCATTGACATGGAGAGGTAACCTAAAAGCCAACACTGCGAGGGCAAGCCAAATCCATCCTTTATTTCTCATCCTCCCACATCTGCACACACAATCCCTTAGGGCGCAGAGGCACTGCCCACCCTGGGTTTTGGGTGCATCAGAAGAAGATACAGGGAGTCATCCACAAGACACTCAGCTTCAGAGGGAAGGGGCAGAGTGTGGGAAGCCCCCAGGCTCTTTCCTGACAGTCAGATGCAATTTGTTTGACAGCTGCTACAAACAGCTGGAAGAAGTGAGATCTAGGAAAGGCTTCTGCCCTGCAAGGTCTTTCTTGCTAAAGGAGACTTGTACCTGTTGCTTTCTCACAGGCTGGTGATGGCAGAGGCAGAGCGGAGCCCCCGTAACCTTGGGACAGCAGTTCACGTCCAGGTCTCCAGAGGGATCTATTTTTTCGCCACATCACCAAGTGAAGCAGGTTCGTGTTTCCCTCTTGGTTCTTGTCATACTCATCAGTTCTGCTGTAAATAGAACTGACAAAACAGCCGTAGGCTGAGTTTTAGAGAGAGGGACCTCAACTCCATGGTCACTAGCACCACATAAATTAATTTTACACCACTGCTTTCACTGCTACTGCAGCAAGCGGACAGCCAGGCTTTGGCACGATCTCTGCCATTCAGTCCCAGCTCTCTGCGCTCTCTGTAGAAACACAGGAGGGAATACAAGTTTCCTCCTTCACTCTTAGCAATGCCTACCCTGCCCAGGGAGGTTCTTCTTAGTCCTTCTCAGGCTGCTGGTTCAGATGGGTAAAAAAAATACAAATGCAGGTATACCCTGCGTTTGATTACTCAGAAGTAGAAGGCAGTACGTAATCCACCAAATAAGTTCTGAAACATGCATAATTAGTGCAATTAACGGTCTCTCGTTCCTTTCAATATGAGACCATCACAGGGGGAAAAAAATTCTAACAACCACTGTGATATTTATAACTTGGTACGTATCATGAAGTAGTCTCTTGGAGAGAAAGAGATAATAACTTAGATATGTTTAGTTTTTATCAAAGCCTGCTGAGCATTTACATGTTAGAAAAAGAAATTTAAATCCATTGATCTGTAAGGGTTTATGACAAGAGAAAGAAATTCGAGAAACTGTTTCAATTCTCAAGTCCCTATTTTAAGAAAGCTATCTTCCTGTGCTGTGATCCCCTCAATGCTCACAAGCTTGGTGACTTTGTCACCGTGTTCAGTGGGAGCCTATGAGCATGTAGAGACACACCTTGAAGTGATGGAGGAAAGCTGCCCGGTCCTGCAAGTCAGGACTTGAGCCCAGCACCCTAGCTGATATTTCCTTGCAGTAGTCATCTGTGAAAAGAGATGTGGAGACAATGGGCTCAAAATCTGTGACCATAAAGATTCAACAAAACTTTGTGGGTTTATATTAGGGTAAGTGATGTTTTGTTTTGAAAGGCAAAGAAGCTACTAAAATCTATCAATGGATCCATCTTCATAGGTGCAACTTCTCCCATAAGTTTTTTGACTTTCACTTGAGATGCTGAATGAAATCAAGGTATTCCTCATATTTAATTGGAAATAGACTCCTCTTCTGTTATCTTTACATTGTTCTATAGAAATGAGTCTTTCATGCTGTAGAGCAAGCACCAGCTGAAGAAATTCTGCTACTACAACTTTATCTCCCTACCCTGACCAAGACAGTATGAGATGCTAATCACCCTTCAAACCTCGCAGCGTGAAGACTGACTCTTGAGATTCTCTTAATGAAGACCCAGCTGCAGTAAGCTGGCTTCGTGCTTTGGACAGATGGTACAAAAATGCCCAAATAATGAACTGGGAAGGGCAATTGTCCAAGAAAGTACTTCAAGTAACTTTAAATGCACATGACTATGTGTAGTTTATCAGCCAATGCATGAATCTGTAGTCATAAGCACAGCACCAAGCTCTGGGAAGATATAAGCTGCCTTAATCATCTTGCCCCCGGGCAGGAGAAGCACACAAGGAGGAGGGTATCATGAGTAGCTGAATGACATGTGCTGAGGATAGAGTAAGCAGGTCTTGGCAGTCACCTACACCCCCACCAAGTCTGATTCACTCATTGCTGGTACAACACTGTCACCTTCACCTGTAAGAGACTAACGCTAACATACGCAACCAGCTAAAAACAGCCTGTGCTGAAAAAAAAAAATTGGCAAAACAGTCAGTGATAAGATCCAAATGTATTACCCTCATGTAACAGCTATTTTGAGAGGGAAAAAAAAAAAAGTAAAAAAAGAAAAGAAAAACCTGCATTAGGGCTGCCATGAATAAGAGTCAACTGGATCAGAAGAGTTCCTTGTTCCTGCAATCCAGGTGAATGACTTGGCATTTGGCAACATTAAAAAGCACTTACTGAAATGGACACTGCAGACTGCACCACCCTGCCTCTCTGTGTAACCGCTCTGTCCCCATCACTATTGGCTACTCTGACAGTTTGTGTGTCATCTTCAGATTTTATCAGCAGCAATTTTATATTTCTTTCCAGATCACAGATAGAGAAATTGAAATAACACTGGATACAGACTATTTTACAAAAACCTCACTCCCATCAGTCAGCATTCCCTGCCTCTTTTGACTCAAGTCAAAATATTGCACTGGACCATGTTGAACACATTGCAAAATCATATTACATCTCTGCAGTCACTGTTGACAACTAAATTTGTAATCACATACAAAATGAAAGTTGTTCTATTTAGCAGGCTCTACCTCCCTGAAAGCTACATTGCCTGGTATTCATTATATTTCTCGTTAGCAATTCAATCTCCTATTTTCCTGTGCATTATTTTGCCAGATATTGATTTCAAGTTGGTCAGCTTATAATTATCTCAACTGCTTCTCACATCTGAAGTACTGGCAAAACCAAAGACCTTTGCAGTCATCTGTAATATTGCCAGCACTCCCAAGTTCATTAAAACCAGATGTTTCCTGAGCCAACTCTCTTAAGACTCTTAGGTATACGTTATCCTAATAGATAATGTTTACCAGACTCCTCAGTTACTTCTTCTTGAAAGTAATCACCCTTATCTAAGCCCATATGCTGTGGCTTTTAAAACGTAGACTGGAAATCACGACATAATGCTTTTAACTCCCTCACCTCGTTGTAATATCTTTAATTATCTCTGCCTGATAATGCCAGCATTCCTATTGGTCCCAAACCTGCAGAAAGTCCTTGTTGCCCCTACTTCTTCTCACTAAACCAGAGGGTTTACAAGTTGTGTTTAGCTGTCCTCTGATACAGTGACCACTTTTCTGCTGCTCCTTTCCCCTCTCTGACACTGAAGGGGTGTCGTGGACAAGGAACAGCAGACGAGTCCTGGAGGAGGATGAAGGATTCTCAACATCTGCCTAGGGATTCAGGGGCTCTCTGCAATTCACCTATAGGTTAATAGGGCCAAAAGCCCTGCCTGCAATTAGGGGAAAATTGCACAAGGAGAAAAATTTGCTGCCATCCTCAGGGTCTCCATACTGTTGTACAGGGCTTTTCTCCATCCAAAAAAAATAAGAAAAGTAAGGTAGTAGTTGGCACAGAGCCCATAACAAAGACAGAGAAGTCACTGCTCTAAACTACTAATTTTGTGCCTTTTTCCCATTCTACTCCATCTTTTTTTTCAAATTACCTGCCCCATCTTGTCTTCACTGCCACACACACAACTGAACTAAAAGCTTTGCACTCAGAATAAATATCTACTACAAGGAGAAGCTTGTTATAGTAATAACACATTCACCGCACACACACTGCATTCTAATAACTGTGGTCGTGTAGAGAAATCCTCTTAAATCAAAGAAATACCGCAACGAATAATGAAAATGTTCAACAAAACTCTCTGAAGCAAACAGGGAAATAGAAAGATTGTTTGACCTTTTAATACTGTAAATACATCTGCAGTGCCCAAGGAATGGCTGCATCCCACAGCCTCCTGAACAAACACCCGATGCCTCTAATAACACCATTTTCCTGCATGTCTCTGGAACAGCCACATGGCTCCTCTTAAGCAGCAGGACAAGACCGTTGGGATTTTATGGAGCAGTATTCCCCAGGTGTTTTGGGGTTTTGTTTTTCTTTCAGGAACTGTCCATTGAGTAGGCTAGGTCATCAAATGCACCAAGGGCTGCTTTATCAGTCATGACAGCCTGAAGAACCAACTGCAGTGAAACACATGTCCCACTGGACAAGCCCCCACGTATGGCCTGATCTTGGAGGTCTCACAGTCCTGAAGAAGCTGTGAGGGTCAGAGGGGGATTTTGGTGAGTGCCTGGAGCAATGACATCCAGCACTACCTCACTATCTCCCTTGGCTGACAAGGGAAGCAGCCTCCGTAGGTTTTGGGGTCCACCCCATGCAGAAGTGGTTGCAGAAAGAAGTCTCCTCATTCTCTGAGATCGGGTGCAAGCCTATATGCTCCCCAAAGCATTTTCTATGAACTTCCAAATGACAGTGATATGCACAAAGCATAAACTTGTCTGCGTTACGCGAACCGTGCACAGGGCAAAGACCATGAAGTTAATTCTACTCTAATTATCTCCCAAACTGGAAGGAGAATAGCTGTGAAGCTGCTTTGCTGTACAGCAGAGCTAATTTGCTGGGCCCTGAAAGGTCTACTGGGTCTCTGGAAGATGAGCTATTATCTGCACAGAGCCGTGCTGTGCCATGAAGACTCACCAGCTTGTTAAGAGGTACTGCTGCAAAGCCCTGGGTCAGGTTTCCAAAACAGTTCAGTTCCCACTGTGGTAGGTCTGTGAAACTCTAGTCCCAGGTATGAGTACTGATCTGTTTAGAAAAATCACGCCCTAAGCTCTTGAAATCTGCCCTTTCTCATGCTCTTCCAATTACTCCTCCTCATTTAACAGCCTGGTAGTGCTGAGTGGTGGTGTGATCAGCACAGAAATAGAAATGGGGTTTTAGAGTCTGCAGAGCAACATCTGGTTGGAATGTTGTAGCCGTTCTTCCTTGAAAGTAGCATTAAGACTGGGAAGAAGATAGTAACGACGTGTTGAAAATGATACCCACAGACAGCAAAACTGTTTCACCAATCTCTCACAATTCTTTGGCCATGTCAAAGGAAAGCTGTGACTTACTCAGACTGCCAAAATGCTTTTGAGCAAACATTGCAAAAACCAGAAAATCTGGGAATTAACACAGAGCATAAGGAAGGGAGATAAAATATTTTCTGGATGAAACTTTAACAAAGAGAAGGAAAGCAAAGAAGTGAAGAATCAAATGGCCTATTTTCACCTTGGCAAGCATCATATGCCTCAAGGCTCCACCCTGGATCCCGCACCGTTTGCTTTGCTTGTGTTTATGAATGATCTAGAAAGGGATGGAAATGGAACAGCAAAAATAGCACCAGCCACAAATTTTTAGGTGGGTCAGTAGTAGAAACAATTGTGATGACATTCAGGAAGACCTTAGGCAACCAGATGACTGGCCCACGTAATCAAATTCCAGTGCTGAAATACCAAAGACACATAACATTTGAAAGGGGAAAAAAAAAATATGCTGTGTCCCACAGCAGGCCAACACCTCCCCTGTCTGCCCCCCACCCTGGCTCACAGCATGGGGCTCTGCCCTTTCATACAGGCAGGTCCTTCTCTATCTTCTTTTGTCTGCCATGCACAAACAACCACATGGGTCCCTCAGGTGCCCCTTGTCCTTTGTTTCGGCAAGGAGCACCAAGCAGGAGAGCAGAGAAAGACAGAGGATGCAACAGGAAAGAGGAAGAGGCTGCGAGGTTGTAAGGAAGAGGAGAAAAAAGGACAGAGACAGAGAAGGGAGGAGGAATGGTCAGGAGGTGGGGCATGGGAGAGGATGCTGCACTGCAGGTGGTACAAAGACAGAATGTAGGTGACACAAAGAAGTAGTCCAGGAAATCACTGTAGATATATTAATGTAGATTTGGTGGGTGTACAAATGATAGCAGGGAGCCAAAATTAATTAGAAATGAAATGCTGAAAAATGTTTGAGCAATTTTGTGTAAGCACTACAGACTCAGCTGAAATGCTGCACATAACATCTCTTTGTAGGTTCTAAAAACTTCCTCAGAAATACTGCATAAGTTAAATGGGGTTATGAGATGCAACAGGGAGGAAAAATAATTCAAAAATTGCTCTTAAAGCAAGATATTACAAAGTCATCCTAGGAAAAGAGCAGCAGACAAAGCTAATGGCTAGGGTTAGGGTTAAAAATGACAACAATAAAAGATCTACAGACAGAACAGGGCAGAAAAAGGGACACAAAGGAACCGGGAGTCTGCGAATGCGTTCTGCACTGGCAGCTTCTGCACCTCCAGGATGCCTGAGGGTCTTGGGTAAGGCTGTGCTGACAAACAGGGCAAGTGGAAGGGTTGGAGTTAGTGTTGGGAGAGGGACAAAAACTGCTGGAGTAGGGCAGGAAAGGGATTGCCAAGGGATAGATTGTCTGCAAAAACATTTATCCTGTGAGAGCTTGCTCATCCTAGCCAGGACTGGGAAAGCTAGGACAAAAGTCAACAATTTGGACTAAGACGTGGATTAGGGTTTGTGTTGGTAGGGGTGCAAAGCCTAGCTCTCTGTTATTGAGTGGGGCTGGAAACAGGCTGCAAACCCAGTGCTCAAGCTGCTGGAAGAATTCATCCCCTGAGACCTTTTGTACAATAATGTGGTGAAGGAATGTGTAATCTTTACCGTATACTCCCTTTATCCCTACTCCTTACTTCAAAATGTCAGGAAAAGAGACATGCAGTGGGGAAAAAAAAATCACAAGGGAGCTCACCATGGGTAAAAAGAAATATTAAATACTTTTTGCAAACAGGTATTTGAGCCTATGTACCCATCTCTATAGTAGACCAAGGACACAGGATGGTTCAAAATGAAAATGTATTTCTCTATGGATAACATTAGTTTTCAGAGTTACGGGAGTTAATGGTAACAACAATTTTTCGAGTCTATTAAATGCCATACCTCAAGGCTTAATCCAACCTCTAACTATTTAGGGATCAGGATGAGATCTAATGGGGCTTGAGAACAAGGTTGAAAGGATTGATTATCCTGCATCTGCCTGCTGTGAGGTTCTTACATCTTCCTCTGAAGCATGTAGTGCTGGCCAGGGTCAGAGGCAGGATGCCGGATGGGAAGGTGCCCTGGATTAGCTTGTTTGTACTCCCTCTGCTCTGCCCCAGCTGCAAGCTACGCGAGGTTTTATGTCTGTAATCCACAGCTCTCCTTGAGGAACACAGAAGGCCTCTGAAATGCTAAACAACCCAGGGAAAGAAGCTTACCTGAAACCACGAGTAAACCCAGCAGTCGAACCTCTGGCAGAGATCTTGGCTTCTTCCTCTTCTAAATGGCTCAAGGTTTGGATGTCTTTGTTTTCAGCCCTGTATCTGAAAGATAAAGGAATTAGCAGGATTTCTTTAATCTTTGTGTTCTCCCAGATAAGTGTATTGGAGGAATTTTGTAGGTTATGGAAATATTTACTTTGAATTAAAATTAAAGCTGCATCACGCTGTGTGTTATTGTATCTCAGCGTAGGGCAAAGCTGAGCCACGCGGTCTCCTGCACCTGACTGCAGAAACATTCTGCCTTTTGCCCAGACCTGGAGAAATGAAACAACGGTGCTCTCTTTTCAGCAAAGCCCAGTTTATATCTGTTGTGACACAGAACACCTGGGGTCCAAAAAGTCTCCTCAAATATGTATTTTATTTTCAAAATTTCATAAGGAAATTGATTTTGGCCTTTAAACAGCAAAGAATGAGAAGTGTAACTGAGACAGTACGCCCAGTTATTGACAGAGGAGACTAATTGTATTTCTGTGTCAGCTTCTTTTAGTGAATGTAAGAATATCTCAACTAGTTTGACCACCCAGTTTCCTCTAATTTAACCAGAGGGAAGGTTGCTGCTACCATCTAAGATAATGAAGAAAACAGAAAAAAGCAAAAAGTGATAGACAACAGGCAGACATGCTTCCTCACTCTGAGCAGAGTCATTGCTGGTGTCTACAAAACTTCCTTCCCACCTCCAAAGAAAATACAGGTTTCAGAAAATATCAAGGCCAGAACACACACTAAATGAACCCTTCCCATCTTGGCAGCTGTTGGCCTCTCTAATGCCTCATCATGACTGCATGAAATCCACCCTGAACACAGCAGCCCACCAAGCAGCATAGCTCCAGCACCAGGTAAGATGCTTTCTTACCTGCATCCTAGCAACTCTATCATATCCTTCAGCAGTTCTCCTTCACTCTTATCCCTGGTCCAGTCAACACTCAGGGAAATGCAGTTCCATTTAACCCTTTCTCACAAGGACTCCATTCAGGTGCACCATTCCAGATAAGTACTAATGTTGGCTCAGGTCTTATTGACTCAATTTCTCCTGCTACTCTTTTTTTTTTTTTTTTCTTCTGCCTTCAGTAAGCTCTTTAGATTCAAGCACTAACCTCAGGCCAATATTTTATTTCAAAGCTGGATTACTGCCTTAACTCCCTCTCCCCATATTTCTACCACTTATCTCAATGCTCTCTGACTGTGAGGATGTAAGACAGCAACAAAGGACCAGGAAAAAGACAAGGGATTAAGGTATAAATGGATCTAAATACTTAATAGCTGGAAGGAAGAAAAGTGTGACCTACATTAATCAGAGGCAAAGCAGTGACAATAGGCTTCAGCTGGTTGTGTACCTAATGTTTTCTTTATTTATTATTAAGACACTAGGTAGCAAGAAAACATGCTTGAAAAGGTTTTATTCAAATGTGGATTCTGCTACGATTTGGAAGCTTTCTACACTTTGGAAGCAATCAGACAGCATTTGAGGGAAAAAAAAGAAAAATAATTCACCTTTATGACAACAGGTACTCCAGAAAAGAGACAGTCGAGAGTTGCAGATTGAACCCTCCTGTGTGTAAATTACTGAGATTTCTGTTTAATTTCACCATGAGGATCTTGTTGCCAGTTCTTGAAACTTATCCTCATTCCTTTCAAACTGCAGCTTGAAGCTCCAGGCCCTGGAGTCAAGAGATGAGATGAGAGTCTCAGCTTCCATCACAAGTAAAATTGAGGCTTGACTTGTGATCGTGAAAATAATGTTGAATGTCAACAAAGTTCAGGTATCAGGGGTAAAAACCCCACCCTCTTCTATCTTTTTTGACTTACCATTTTTAAGGCAACCTCCTAAGGATGGTGTACTAACTTGTTTTCTGAACCACTGGAGTGAGCAGTGCAGTAAACACGGGGCTGTTGTAAGTATGCAGATCCCTCACGGCTGTTGTCTGCATCTTTTATTTCTCACTCCATCTGCTACTAGGGGAAAAGACAGAAGGTACAAATGGCCAGTGCAAACAGCTAGGCTTGTGCCATCCCCTGCCTTGTGGGAAGTCTGGGAAGAAGGCTTGCTCTGCTGAGACTTCTTGGCCTGTCCAAACCGGGAGGTGTCTTTGGGGTCCCCAAGCCTGAAGCAATGAGCAACTGGGAGTGATGGATATGCCATAAGTTAAACCTATACCTTGTCTGCTACCCTCCTTTGAAACAGTACAGCTTGACTCATTGGCTGTACTCTTGTCTCAGTAGCCTCTTGAGCTCTGAGCTGGATTGGGTTTCCTTTAACAAATCAGCCTCCTAGTCCCCATTTTAACATTAATTGATTGGAGATGCTTTTAACTGTTCCTTCTGGGTGTATTAATTTTTTACAGATTGAATTTGGTTTGATGAGGCAGGAAACCTGAAACTATTCCTGGCATCTCCTGCATACTCAGAATAACTGCTCTAATGCATTCAGAGAAGCACACAGCAGCAGGGTGGTAACAGAGCAGGGCTGGGGAGGGGGCAGGCAGAAGGATAGGGGTGGGGGGAGCCGAGGCAGTCACCTATCCATTTCCAAAAGACACCAGTAAGTGATTGCTTACCCATGTCATCTTTTATATTAAACATTTTTCCCAGCAATGCAAGTATTTCGATCAGTCTGGAGCTGCTGACATTAACAGATATTAAATACACTCAGGAGAAACATGATCAAATGTTTGAAGTGTCTAGTGAATGCGCTGTTAGCTGCCCTCCCAGGGAGGCTTAGAGCAAGCTATTGTGTTTTGCTGAGCGAGAGTAAGGCTGCAATATTAGACAAGGAAACCAAAGGCAATTTTATCAGCAGTGTTATGCAGCTCTGGAACACATTGCTAAAGGATTGGAAGCTTTTCTATTACAGCCATCAAATTACTTGCTATTCTTAAACATTGAAATGTCATTTTGCATTTTAAACCCTTGGAGTTGGCACCTGTAAAGGATTGCTACGCTCAGCAACAACATCTCCTCATTCTGACACTGTGGCAAGGGTGTGGGCAGGGCTTTGACGCCCTGTTAGACCAGACAAAGGTTTCATCCTTCCTGCTCACCCAGAGAGGACTGGGAGATACACTTGGCCAAGCTCCTCTCTCACGTAACCCTGCTCAGCTCAGCATGTTCAACCCATAGATGAGGTTGACTGATTCCATTCTTAGTGAGATGCCCTGGATCATCAAATAGGCCTTATCCATCTCAGAGAATGTTAATTTCTTCCTCCAATGAAATTTGCTATCTTTTTACTTCCAGAGATGCAGTACCAACAAACCCCATCGTTATAGCTCAACTACTCTGCTCCTGGAGCAGAGGAAATAACAGATGGGAAAACAATTGGCAGAGGAGGAAAGGGGGCGGCGCGCTGGAGGTTATGTGAAAGAACATCAGGACGAAAGACAGGGAGAAGATTCATGAGGACAGCAGGGCCATACATCGCACGTTGGGGTTTTCACATACCCTCACCCTTTAGCACCTGTACAGTACCGTGTTCCCTTTCTCCCTCCTCCCTGTAACCCTGGGCTGAACAGCTGGATCAGCCCAGATGTACCCCAAGGCAGTGACTCTACAGGCTAGGCAGTCAGTGCAGGTGGCTTCAGTCAAGGCTTTGAAACTACTCATTAATCAGTCACAATGGTCAAAAAGTAATTGGCCAATGCACTGTAGAGGATTTTAACCCACCGTTCATGTACTGGGTACCAACAGGTGCCGGCTTTGGTGAACCTGTGCTCTCCTTTAGCAAAGCAAGCCCTAGGCCCTCCTATTTGTTCGAGTAGCATGCTTATTTTAAATTCAAACCTGCTGTCTTTTTCTACTCCTCTTTTTCTGTTGATAAAGATGGTTTTATGACAGATCTTGATGGATAGGAATTGTCTGCCATATGTTGTTTCCTTTCCTGACTGTTATCTCCATATGTCAAATGTGCTTGCATCTGATGATCTCCATACAAATGATAACAAAACAAACTGACAAGGAGAGGCCACACTACAGGGGAAACAGAATCCCAATCAGAGAACTGAAATACCAGTAGACAGCCTTTCTACTGGAGACAGCGTGGTTTACATGCTGTCACTCAGAACCAGTGACTAGCTGCTCCTTCCAGGCACTCTCACACATTAGTTGCTCTCTGACTGCTCAGAAAGGATGTGTTCAAGGGGAAATTCCCTGGGGATCCATGACCCTGATGAGGATATACAGAATCTAGCAAGAGACCTTGTGAGTAAGGGTTGTTTTGCCTCCAGCATAATCAGTGCCAATCTTTTTATGTCTTGTTTTTTCCCGGTAAATTGGGTAAATTATCAGAAGTGTCTCAAGTGACTCCAATTTACCAGAGAATTGATCTCCTAAGTCCCTTAGACACCTCTGAAAATTGGATCCCTTCTCTCTTACAGTCGTTGCCTTTCTCTTTCATTTTCTTCTGACCACATTCCCATTTTCTTCTGCATCTTTGAGGTTTCTCTCATTCTCCAAGAGATCCAACAGCAAGGAGTATTTAGAAAGCAGAGAATCATAAATATTTGATAATCAAAGGTAGTGTAAGGTGGGAATCCTACCATGTTGCTTCTACTTACTTTTTCCCTATTTGTCCCAATTTTGTCTTCCCAAACAAGATACGGGAATTCCTGCTCATGCTTCAGGCTGGTCCCCCTGCAATGAGCATCTGTGAATATGGGAGCTCTTGGCCTGGACAAAGTCTCCTTTTCAAGTCTATTGCAAAGAGGATAGGCTGTTCCTGGGGAGGCTGGGGACACTGAGGACAGGTGAAGCTGTGCTCCGCAGCACTCTCAGCTCTGTGGTGGGAGCTATCTTTGAGACAGCATGGATCCAAAGTCACATTGTGCAGCCCCTGTGACCGTATTGCATTGCAGGAAAGGAATGCATGTGCAGTCCTGCTCCCTTGCTCCTCTGCCCAAACTTTCCACATGAGAACAAGGCGCAGTGCCTTTCATCCCGGCTGAATCCACGAGGAATGAAGTCTTCCTTACGGGCCAAGGCAAATCTGTGCAGTTCCCAAAAAAGAACCCACAGCAAGGGAAAAGTAACACATTTTAGTTTCTGACTTCCTCAACTCTACTTCTGAATCCTTTTCATTCTTTCCCTCACAGTTGTTGCCCTGCTGAGCTGCTCAAGAAATAAAGTGTTGAAACAGAGATCCATGCAAGGTCAAAGAAGACACCTTTCACTTTAACAAATGACGTTCTCCATCTGTTTAGCATCCCTCTCATGTGTCTGTAACAGATACAGGCAGAATTGATTATCTTTACTTCAGGCCTACTAATTAAAGCCCTCCTCTGATGTAATGGTACCACTAAAATTTCCACTTGGGTCATCTGTGTTTTTCTGTGGATCCTATCTTTTTTTTTTTTTTGACAGAGAAGATAAAATTTAAGGGGGTAAATTTTTAAGGGAGACTAGACAGAGAAGAAACGAAAGGAGCTGATGAGTCAAAAACCACCTACACGAAGGAGCTCTAAGATCTGGAATAATTCAGGTTGGAAGAGATTTTAGGAGTCCATCTAACCCAAGCACAAGTTCAAAGTCAGACTGAAAAGTAGATGAGGTTGCTGAGGGCCTTGTCCAGAAGTTTTTAAGATCTCCAAGGATGGTGATGCCACGTCCTCTCTGGAGACTTGTTCCAGTGCTTGACCACTCAACTTGCAGCCTAGTACAGCAACCTAATAAAGGAATTTATAGCTGGTGTCTGTCTTGACCTATCCTTTCAAGGCAAAACACGGAAAGCAGGGCTGGCTGTAGCCAGTATCTTCCTGGGGCTCAGGATCTACCCAAGAAAACTCTATGGCTCACAAGAGGAGCCAGTGACTCGGTGTTTCAAGCCTTCGTTCAGGTACAAAACACATCAAGGATGTGTGTGCTCCTAGGGAAGCGTAAGTCAGCCTGTACAGCCATTTGGTGAGCAGTGCTGAGAGAGAAAGATCTGTAACATAAATCACCTTGAAGAGCCACTGTTGAGCCCAGAACTTCCCAGAGCATCCCTCATCAGGGCACTGGCCACACGGCACTTGAAAAACAAGACTCCTTTATCACCTATGATGATGCCAATGTTTTTATTAA
>WKFP01014162.1:0-36123 GCA_011057875.1 Pterocles orientalis | reverse complement strand
AGGTTGCTGAGGGCCTTGTCCAGAAGTTTTTAAGATCTCCAAGGATGGTGATGCCACGTCCTCTCTGGAGACTTGTTCCAGTGCTTGACCACTCAACTTGCAGCCTAGTACAGCAACCTAATAAAGGAATTTATAGCTGGTGTCTGTCTTGACCTATCCTTTCAAGGCAAAACACGGAAAGCAGGGCTGGCTGTAGCCAGTATCTTCCTGGGGCTCAGGATCTACCCAAGAAAACTCTATGGCTCACAAGAGGAGCCAGTGACTCGGTGTTTCAAGCCTTCGTTCAGGTACAAAACACATCAAGGATGTGTGTGCTCCTAGGGAAGCGTAAGTCAGCCTGTACAGCCATTTGGTGAGCAGTGCTGAGAGAGAAAGATCTGTAACATAAATCACCTTGAAGAGCCACTGTTGAGCCCAGAACTTCCCAGAGCATCCCTCATCAGGGCACTGGCCACACGGCACTTGAAAAACAAGACTCCTTTATCACCTATGATGATGCCAATGTTTTTATTAACCTGATAGTGCCACGATCACTCGCTTTGCTAGAAAACACAGCTGCGGCAGATTTCCTACCATCACCACCTTTATCTTCTGAGGACCTTACTGAGTGGTCCAGGTTCACCATACACCTAAGGGGGCAGTCAGTTTGGGCACAGAGGCAGAAACGAGCAGCAAAGAGCAATCCTGCTTGGAGGACAACAGACCAGGTTATGCCAGCTTCACTGCCAAAGTCGATGTGTTAAAATTGTGGCCCGAGTGCTGAGACATTGCTGAAAGGAGCACTGACACTTATACGAGCAGGAATAGGAGGAACAGGAGGAACACTGAAACCTTCAAGAAACACCTCTTTCTGGAAGGCAGGTTACCACCTCCTAGTCTTGAGTGTCAGAAGTTCTCCGTAACTCTCCAGGTGACTCTCTCACTCATAAACCTTGCTGCTGTTTTACTGTTTCTTGCAACGATGGTGGTCCCTTGGACCCTTCCCACGGGAGGAAAGGAGAGAGGCACAGGCTGCAGCTGACCTCTGAACGCACAGGCAAAGCTGAGATTTTTCTAAGAATTTGCAACACACATGTAGTTTATTTGTCAAATTAGTGATACCCGAGATAACAAAAAGCTTGTTGCTTCTCTAATTAAATTAGATTTTAGCTGTTGGTTCAGGCCAATACTATAGCAGACTGGTTTAGTTGCCTCTGTTCTACATGATGGTTATTACTAAATTTGTTTAGAATATTTTTTAAAAAATAATGTGATTAATTCTTTTGAGCTAACTGAAACAATGAGTCGACCCAAACAGAGCGAACAGATTGTACAACATTCTTGTACACCCAGGAGTTTTCCGTTGTTTGAGTAATTCTAGCACCAATCAAGCCTAAGATTTCAGTATTTAGCAGGAAAGTTCACACTTGTTAAAATTCAAATCTTCTAGGTCACTTGCTCATTAGGCACAGAAGTGCTCTGCTTGGAAGTGCAATATAAATAAATAAAAGATAATGTATGTAATTCAATTTCGATTCAAGAAAAATGAACCTGGAGAATTTTTCTTAAAGTCATTTTTTCATAAAGTTCTAAAAATCATGCTTTAACAACTGCTGTTAAAGATACCAGCAGTTTAGCAAGAGACACTGGGATGTGGGAAGTGATGAGGACCAGGAAAGAACCAGTTTGGTTGTACTGTGACCACCCCAGCATTAGCACTGAAAGAAAGCAACAATTTCAGACCTTCCTCCACGGCAGCTCCGGTTACCAGAAATCTGTCTGTAAGGATCTACGTAGTAAATAACTCCTAGTTTTGTCTCTTGTACATCTCTGGCCATTAAGTACCAGTATTATTGCCCCTGGGGATCACTTAGTGTCTCCATCTATTTTAATTTCATATCATTTTTGCACTGGTTCTTTAGAAATGCAATTGCACGCATGGCTTTGTTTCAGTCAATACCACCTAGATGGCTTGAAGTCAGTACTCAAACTCCTTAAAGATAATAATGCCCTGAGATGAAAAGAAAATATTTGACTGCTTCATGCACTTGAATAGGAAGGAATTGAAAGGACCACTACCAACAGCAGACAAGCTCACCATTTAATTCGATATTTTAAGAGTCTGATTAGATTTTGTTGTCAAACTCTTGCAGTTCAATTCAGTACAGTTTTTACCAACATACAGAGCACTTCAAAGCTGCTGGTGCAATTGTTTCTATTTAGATGGTGTCCTTTAATCAACACAAGATCTCGCGTTACGGGCAGCGTGTATGTAGAACTCATAGAAAACCTTGCCAAATTAGAGCTCATGGACCTTCACAAGCTCTAAAAAACAAGCCTGTCTGCGGCTGGGAAATAATAGAAATCATAAAGCTTCCCTAATTAGTGCATTCAGTTTTGGTGCCATCTAAAGACTGAAGAATGTAAGTCCCCATGTTTAAAATTAATTCTACAAGACAGAAAGGAATCACAGTAGTGCACAAGCAGAGCCAGGAAAGGTGCAAGAGGAGGAACTGGAACAGCAAAATGACCACAGCACTAATGATTACGGCTAATGACAAGATGTTGCAAGAGCTAAATCACCCAGAGTGAGAGGGCGTGTGTGTGCGCACGGGGCTGGAATCAAAAAGGTGAACTGCTCAACCTCAGCAGAGTCGAGCAAATTACTCAATATAAATAACTTATTGAATGAAGTTTATCTTTTAGCCTATTTACTCTTTACAAAGTGTCTGTTCACTGATTGGAGATTCATCATTTGAAATTGCATCTGGAAACCTGTTAATTAATGCAAATGATCTACAGTCCATTTCAGTACCTGAAATCGTGCTGGTTTTGTCTAGATTTCCAGATGAGTTAATATGCTTCTCTATCCCTCACTGCTGTCCCTCATTAATTGCTAATACTGGTTTTCAAAGGCAGATTCTATTACAAATTCTACATTCACTGAAAAAAATAAATCACGCAATAGCTAAAATTCCCAGGCAGCTGTAAGCAAGGAAATTCTTATACAAAATTTCTGTGTGCATGTGTACTGCTGGGAACTCTGGCTTCCAGCTCCCCTCAGGACAACTTGGCAGGGACAATAAAAGCAAGTCCCGTGACAAGACAAGGCTTGCAAACATCCCGGCAAGCAGTCGGAGCTTACATCTCTTAACGTGGGAGACATTTCAGATTGATGTTATGGATAAACTGAAGAGACATCCTAAGCAAAGACAATCCTAGAAAACACATTTCAACCGCAAATGGTGATATCAAGTTCATGAAAGGAATCCCTTAAACGGTTGATTTTGCTCCAGCGTTAATGACTGGAGGTATCTGGAGTTTAGATGGTACATTTCTCTTGTGCAAGAGAAGGATGGTCAGATCCCATCCCACTAATGCAGTAAATTTCTAAATGCCACAATATTTGGGATAATGGCAACAATGCAGATACTGCAGCAGGTAACTGCAGCTCTGCTGGTGTGGAATTTTGTTAAGTAACGTCTAAGGAGGACCAAATAACTTCCTGCACAAATTTGAAGATGATACATAGCAGAATTGAAAAAGGCCAGTGGAAACGGTGCCTAAATATAAAAAACATGCCTGTATTGTGCTAAACTGAGTAAGTTGGTAAATCCAGCTGTGACACAGTGAGGACTCGCACATGCCATACATTTTAACTACATTACTGCTGAGTTCCCTGATCCGGCTGCTTAGATGGGCTGTAAAAATAAAGTACTGAAATCCTACAGAGGATATCTAAAATGAGGTATCATGAAAAATAGAGCTTGCAATAATGGGATCTGCAAAGCCAAGGGACAGAATTGCAAGAGAAGGGGTAGGAACCACATTTTTGAGAGACAGACATTCAGTTTGATAGCTGCTCTGCACAGATGCAGCTAGAGGGATGCTGAGTTGGTCTTTTCCATGTACAGCTATGCTTTTCTAGCAGCCAGTGCTAGAAAAAGAAAACCAACTTCTGTTTTCCTGAGGGTAAAACAACCTACCATTTCAAATTCCCTTTCTATGGCAACATTTATGGCTCTCAGAGAACAGGGTGGCATGTTCCCCACTCCTCCTAGTGCTCCTTCCTCAGACAGCCCTTCCCATGCTCAACATCTCTTTTTGGTACTCATTGTTCCCTTGTCAACAGTAAACCTACATCCATCACTGCTGCTGTGGCATCGGGTTGGACTCCCAAACCTGTGGAGGCAGGACTGACAACAGGCAAAAATTTAAATTAATTGAGATTTCCCTCCTCATTTGGAAACAACTCAGGGAATATGTAAACCTTGTCATATCTGAAGGATGGCTTAATACTACACTCCTAAATGAGACATGACTGAGCCTTAATCCCACTGAGTGAAACTTGACTAGTTTGTATTAATAGTTTATTATTATCTCTGATAGTTCTCCCACTCCAAATCCTTTGTGCATCATTTACATGGGATTTTTAACTGGCAAAGCAAAATCCATTCGGAGAGACATTTTCCCATTTTAATAACATTTTCACACGTATCAGCTAAGTCAGTCACTGTTGTAAGCTCAGCCTCCCTTTTCTGCAGCGATCAGAATTAAATGCCGGCTGATCTCCAGGGAGGCTGCAGACAGAGCCATGCACAGCAAGCTTCTGTGGTGGATACTGATGGTCTCAGTGAATCCCATCATTACTTATTCATGTGTTTAGCATGTTTTGACAAAAGTCATGGGATCCCAGCCCAGCAACTTTTGCTGAGGGAGTTTCTCTATACCCTGAGATTGGCCTTCAAGCTGCCGCACTCCAGCCTCTCCATTTCTCAGTGCCAAGTTAGAACCTGTCTCTGCACTGGATCGGGTGAAGAAGTGGACCTGATGTTAATACAGGAGCTTAAAGCTGAAGATGGGGGCTCTGTCAGGTCAGGAACCTAAGAAGTAGATGTCCAGTTCAGGCTTTGCTGTTGCGTGGACAAACTCAACTACAAAGCTTCTGCTTTTCAAGAAGGAGCAGACTATAACTCCCTGTATTTCTCCTTCCCACAGGACAGGTCTGTCTGTCTCTGCTGCGAGGAGTTGAAAAGAGAACTAGAAACACGAGTGTGCCACCTCCCTGATAGTCATGTCCAGCACCGCCTGGGGGAATCACAGCTGGCCAGGGTTCATCCAAAAAAAGCACTGGGAACTCTTAGCACCAGCCATGTCTTTTTACAGGTAAAATCCTTCTTCCTAAATGCTGTGATCACACAGATCACACTCATTTTCCTAAGGCTAATAGACCACAACAGCAAACAATTCAAGAACCTGTGCCATCAAGACCTCCAGATGTGGACTGGCAGACAGTACATACACGTCCTTCTGAGGACACCAGAGGGAGATAACCTTGCTTGCAGAAGTAGGAAGTGCACTGACTACAGGATTTGTTCCACAACTACTCCCTCCTCTCATCCCCCAAGAATCTCTCTTCCATATAACCTGAGCCCCAGCCTCTACGCTGCTATAACAAAGAACACTGGCTTTGATAGTCATCCTAAAGGAAGGGCACACTGCTGTCAGCACTGCCATCACCCATAACATTTTGCAGGACTATAAACCATCTTGAAAAAAAAACCAACACCACAAATGTGCAGGACAACTGTATGATAAAAAACCTTTCATTCCATTTGAAGTATTCCGTCAGAGGTAGCAGGTGTATTAATTGTGGGTGTGTACAGAATCCTTTGCCATCCATTCTGTGCTCCAGTTATAGGTCATCACAGGACACCTGAAAATTATTGAGAGTACAAACTGGCAATGTTATAATTCCTATATAGGCTCAGATTTTGAAAAATTAGATTTTATTTGCAGGTCACAAGTGAACAAGGCCATGGAAAGTGGTGTTCTATACCTAGTAGCTTTCTAAATTTATGCCAGTTTTGGGATGAGGACTGTGCACAGTCTCAGTGGTCCCGTTTTCAGACAAAAGGCAGAAGAACTAAGGAAATGTGCTACCATGTTTTAGCATTTGCTCGTAACATTCTGTGATTGGGACTATTGTAGCATCTGAGCTAGTCTTGCTTTGCACCTTGCACAGGCATTCATGCCTGAACAATGAACATACAAAATGCTGCTCTTTGGATTTGGCAGCGCGTTAGAAGTGTTTGGCACAAGCATCCATTTCAGTGTAAAGTGCAAGGCAACAAATAACCCAATCCCATTCACTCCACAAAGAAAAGAGAAAAAAAAAAAAAAAAAAAGGAAGAGCATTTTGCACTTACCTAATGATAAAATTTGCCAGGTCTGAAGAGTCCCTTTTTTTAATGTTCCTATCAGCCTTGCTTTTTAAACAGGAAGAATGGTAGCTGAGGGCAACCAATAGCTTACAGGGTCAACCTCAGCATTAGGATTTGAATGAGGAAATGAAAGAGGTCTAAAGGGAATGAAATCCTCGGACACAGAACTATGATCCTTTTGGGAATCGTTCCCATGGGGCCACTTAGCAACAGGCCACTATCCAAGCACAACACCCCTGAGAGCAGAAGAAAAACTTTCTGCTTTGTATTTTGCCCTCTCTGTTGAAAATACTGTGTTCAGCTTATTCCCTGGGGAGTCGGTGCCTCATCAAGAAGAAATAAAGCAGGCCAGTCTGAGAGTGATTGTGTCTCGTGCTCTGCAAAGGCACACATTCCTCTTATCCCCAGGAAGAAAATTGCCTCATTTTATATTCAGAATCAAATGTACTGAAATTATAAGCAGTGGAATAATTACATTCAACGTGACACGCTAGATCTGACCTTAGTAAGACAGCTTGGTGGCCTTAACTGTTATGGGACTGGCTCCTTCCCTTTGCAGACTTGGGGACCATTTTCACATTCTCCCTCCAGTAAAAATAAGTTATGTGCTTCTTGCATCATGTCCACGTGCTCTGTGTGACCCTGGGGGCTAAAGCAATAACTCCTTCAGTTCTGCTGCACCTGAGTGCTGACTTGGCCAGTGCCACTAACATAAAAACAAAGAAAGTAAACATTTACTTAGAGATAGGAATAGACACGGTCTTGGAGTTATTTATAGCCTTTAATTGTTTGATATTAAATTTTAGCGATTAGAAGCTGTGGCTCCTCTGACGTGATGAATGTACCCTGAGTGTTGATGCCTCCCATGCAGTAAGGACGTACCTCTTTGATAAAGATATTTGGTATCAGAATGTGTCACACAAAAAAATCTGCCATCTTCTTCACTTCTGCCCTCCAGGTCACATTGGTATTCCAGTGCCATCCCTGCCACCGCTGCTCAGTCATGACCTACATCCCCTGCTATTATATATAGCACCAAGCACCTCACGCAATGTAGACAACACATTTTTCTGATGGGATAAGTATAACACAAAACCATCACACAAGCTGGAGTCGTTTGCCATTGAAACTTCCCTGCACATAGAGGATGGAAAGTTGCAGGGCAGGAGGGAGGAGGAGGAACAGATCTGTCCTGGACATATCCTTGGGAGCCTGCAGATGTGGTTTTTAATCCCTCTTTTCCTTAGGGATCAGTTAATCGAAAGCACATAAGAGATGAAAATCAACATCCCACCTTTCTGCAGAGTAACAGCAGCAGCTGGAGAGAAATGTGTGGATATGAGATCTAACAACTACGTGCAAATTCTACTCTCCAGAGAGGTGCAAACACAAAAGTTTGGTTGAGAGTTTGCCCCGCCTCCCCTAGCAGAGGAAGTATTAAGGTTTCTGCAACTAAATATCAAAAAATAGGTTATTATAGTGCTTTCTTTGGGAACTTATGCACCTATTATTAATTAACAATTCTGCTTTCTATATAATCTTGGTTTTCTTCAAATCAAAGGCATGAGACATGCATTGCCATTCCTTAAGTGTAAAAGAGGCACTCTGGTATTTTGTTAACAGGGATGCTGGAAGGATAACGCTGCAAATCATAGCATGGTTTGGGTTGGAAGGGACCTTAAAGATCATCTGCTTGGAAGGTATTCAAAGGCTATGGGTGTGGATATTGTACACTATGAGGATGTGCAAAAAGAACTGACTCGTGACTTTATCGATAAATTGCACGTGTACGGGTTGGACCAGGAGACATGGAGAAACGGTATCTGTGTTATTTTCCCAAGCCTGACCTTGGTCTTCTAGGTGATGCTGGAAAAAGCACTTTTCTTCTCAGTACTTCCATTTCCCCAGCCATAGTATGGGAACAGTACTACTGACCTTAGAACTCAGGAGATCGGGAAAGCTGAATTTACTCCCATGCAGAATGCTTCAAGATTTGCGTCGCAGATCGTGGATGAAAATTAACAGTGTCATTGTCCCAGTGCAGCCCCAATGCAGTGGATTCTGAACCTCTCATACTCCGGTGCTAAAGCAAGGAAAGCAAAAGCTGTTTTTACTTTAACCAGCCTTGAGCAAACCGTGCCTGCGCTTTCTGCTGCAGACCTCAGAAAATGATGACGTGGCACATTGCAGCCCATGCATCAAGGACAACCACACAACGTGCTTCCACAATAGTGACAAGCCGTAGCACCTCTTGCATGAAGCCCCGTCCCTGTTCAACAAGTTCTGCAAAACAAACCATAAGCAAAAACAACAGCTGCAAGAGAACCCCAAAACTCTGTTGTCGAGCTTCCCTGGCTCCCCTGGCAGAAGTCCCTCAGTGTCTGTGATCTGCCTCAGAGAGCTTGGCAGGGCAGCAGACACCTCGTGGGAGTTTGTCCCTCAGCGTTTCAGGTCAGGGATTCGTGTTCCCTACCCTGTAGAAAGCCTCTAGCAGGAATTTTCTGAGCTTTAGTATATCCTTTGTATCTGAGAGAGATCCATAATCTGAAGTCGGAGAAGGTCTCCTCCATGGCAGCAAGTGGCCAGTGCCCTGCTTCTTCCCAGTGACAGAGGTTTTGCTCCTTGTCTTATTTTGCATGGCCTCATCGACTGTGGTCTGTGGCCTGCTACACACCCTGCCCTTCTCAGTCCCACCATGGAAACGTCTGTATAAATGTGAATTTCCATAGCCATTATACTCCCAGCAGCAGCAATCCGTGTTCAGTACCTCCGAGCCTGTTCATCTGTAGCAGTCAGAAGGCTACTTATCTCCTGCTCTTTTCAAATACCTCGGCAGTGGATACAAAAGGGAAATGGCAGAGCTATTCTTCTCCAGATTCTGAGAAGGTTTTTTTCTCTTTTTTTTTCTTCTTTTTTATTTTATTTTAGGCTGTACTGCTGCTGCATTGCCAAATGTCACATTCAAAAACAACGGTAAAGTTTGCAAGAGAGATAAGAGATGACAATCTCCCAAATTCCTGCTCGTATAAGACTGTCAGCCCAGGAAAGCAGCTAGCTGGAGGGTGGTGTTGCAAGGACCCAGAGTGCTTAGCTGTCTGTTAGCTAATTAAAGCACGGTGATCTCAAAGCTTGGAAAGATTTAGTTCAGATCATCCTTGAGGTCATTTTTAGCTCTACTACCTGTTTGCTGATGAATCCTCAGCTCCAGCCTCCAGGTGTTGATTTACAAAAGGATGTTTGGAGATGGGTGATTGTATGCCATGGACACAGGCGTTGTTAAAAGACAAAGAGAGATGTGGCTCCAGAGAGACTTCTAGGGAGGATAATGAGAGCTAAAAATGTGCAAAGGAAATAAATTATGAAAGAAAATTATCATTTGGATTGGATTTGGGCTGCTGCCTCTAGGGCTCTTAAGGTGAAAAATTTGGGATGCTGATTCACAATCTACCACTGTTGACATCCAAAGTTGAAACCGTTTCAGCAGCCAAAATTTGGGCAAGAGCTCTCCCTGAGAGCCAGCCCTCATCCCTTTTTATCTCCCCCAGGTGGAGTGCTGCTGAGGAATAGAGCACATTGCCCAGCCCTGGGAGATGTCACTGTGTTGCGGCGGGATTAAGGCACAAGCTCCATGATTAACCAGCTAGGTAAGTTGGACACACTATGCTTAATGAGGGACTGAGGAAAATTTGCTGTTGGGGGATGAAGTGTCACAGATAAGAGCAGACGTCAGCCAGACACTAGCTAGGGAAATCCAGCTGTGGGGCTGGGTTTGCAAAAACAAAGGGAGGTGCTGGACTTACACCTCCAAGCACTCCTGAGCAGAGCTGGGTCCTGCAAATGGAGAACGATTGTGCCAACGAAGGCGTGACACAGAGTATTGCAGATGTGAGGGAATGAAGCGGATGCTGAAGGTGCTTAGCAAAGAGCTCCACAAGATGGGGGTGATCTGGCTCTTGCGAGGAGATGGTAACAATGCAACTTTATTTTCTGCAGTAGCAATTGAGATACCTAACAATTCTTTCAGTTCAATTTTAATAAATTAGTAAGCAAGAGAACTTCTAGTCAAGAACAAAAGGCCAAGAATGAGATCTTCATATTTATTGTCCCTCACCCAGTCTTTTCTCTGCTTTTCTGGCTTATTTATCACAAGGTCTTGGTGAAAACAGCTGGCTCACTGACAACAGTGGAAAAAGATTCAGGAACACATGCCAAGAACTAAACAGGGACGTTTACAACTTTCTGCTTGGAGCTCCAGGAATATTTCAGTACTGTGAAATCACTTTCCAACTTTTTCTGCTCCTCTACCGTAGAAATAAACCCTTTGGTCTTTTACCACCCACATGTTTTTTTCTAATTGTCATGAAGGTAGGTGGATATCCCATCACCACCAGCTAAGAGGATCATCCACTCATACAGATACGACTGGAAATCTGGATCTAGAGGGTTGGAAGACCTGGTTTCCTGAGGCAGAGGAAAAGAAGGGGCTGAGGACAGTCACTTCATAGTGCCTTCCTCCACTGCCTGACATGAACAAAGCAATGCTCCTGTTTTCTCTTGCTGTTACACCTTTGCACATCCCTCAAAAAAATTCTCATCCCGGAACTTTTGCTGGAAAGGTTCAGTCTTAGAAATAAATCCTAGAGCAGCAAAATGGGAAGCTTTTCAAATGCTGATTGTCAGAGGTTGTGGGGAGGTGAAGCTGGCGAGGCACAAGTGTGCTGTTCTTACACTTACAGTGAAGCATCCTCTACCGCTGCTCTCAGACAGCTGCTGGGCTCTGTGGACTTTTGATCCAGTGCAGCGTGGCTGTTTCCTTGGTTCCTCTTTATAAAAGTGGTCAATAAGTAATTTTATGTTTTAAGAGCTGACAGCTTGAAATTTCATTCAAATTTGCCCTGCCAGTGATAACTTCAGCTTTTAAGCAGGAGAACAAGCTTATGAGCCTCTCCTAATTAGAGAAAGCTCAGGACACATTGTTGCTTCCAACTAATCCAGTCTGCAAATCTAAACAAGAACTCTGTCTTTCACAGCAGGCATCCATATAGACCAATATATTCCTAGAGCTTCACTGACCTTTATTTTGTTAAAACCATCTTACACTGCTGCCACTTCTGCAACTCTACCAAGGGCAGCAACAGTGGCTGGGCTGGGACAGACAGAGCAGCAGTGCTGCCTCTGTCGCATTATCACATCATTTGAGCCCTAACAAATCAATTTTAGGGGATATCACAGTGTAAATGTCAGCAGCCAGGGCTGCACTGTTGGGAAACAGTCATGGTCTCTCCTCAGTCAGGCTGGCATTTTACCCTAGACATAAGGAGCAAGGGGATAGCCCAGGATTTTCTCCTTTCGTGCTGCCTGGGGTCCAAGAAAATTCAGTAAAGGACAAAGCTGGGCTCCTTGGAAGGTGCCTTTAATTCCTATTGAATTTCTGCAAGCACAGCCATGCATAACAATAATCAAGACAAGACAAAAAAAAAAAAGCAAAGAGCAAGTCCTAGCAACCTAAGAGAAAAAGAGAAACCCTGCTTCTTTTCTATTGATCACCGTGACTCTCTGCTTTTGTTCCTAGTCAAATCTGGTCAAAACATTGTAGAGAGAAACAACTCAAAGACTTCTGAGAAAACAGGCCAAATGCTGTATACCTAGGGGAAAAAAAAAATCTGAAAAGCCAGGGGCCAGGAGCAAAGAAATGCAGTTGAATTAAAATCTGGCTTTCTTCCCCCCTCACTTACCCTTCTTCCACTCCCCCATGGAGCCAACAAGCTTCTACAATCATCTGCTTGAGGAAAGGCAAAGACTTAGACACCCCCCTTTTTCTGTGCCAGCAGCATTGTAATTCCACGAGCAACCACCAGCGTAGTAAAGGAGTCTTGTCTTTTCCTCAGGATGTCTGCCTGTCTGTCCAGCCTGGAAGGAATGTACTTTGGGTGTCTTTTCCACTGCAGCTTGGCTGTTATTTGCTTTTCCTGCCTCACAGGGATAGATATTCAGGAGGAAGAAAGTAAATGAGAGAGTGCCCAAGGAGCCTCCAAACACGATTTGGTTTGCTTTCTGAATTATTGCTGCCAAAAGCTAACGAACATTCTCCCCAGACTTTCTCTCACAAGGACGGAAAACTCCCTTGGTTTAACAAGATTTTCCACATGCCCTTTGTTGTGGGTACAGACAGAAATGAGAAATATTCCTTGGTTTGAGGCAGCTGCGTAAAAGCAAGAGAAGATTTTACAGAAATCAGGAGACACGATGAATGACCTCAGATTTGCATTCAAACTTCACCTCAAATCCTCAAAGGCAGAGAAATTTGAGGTGATCTTTTCAGGGTGTTTCCTTGACATCTGCTGGAGGTTCAAGTGCATGAATACAATTTTGTGGTGTATGTGTGGGTGCGATTATTTACGTGAACTCTGGCGTGTGTGTTTATGCATGTATTCAGGGCTTGCTCCAATGCATTTGGAAATACCAGTAAGCCTATTTTCCATGCATTTACCTAAGCAAAATCCTCATCTAGTTGTACTGACAGCACTTTGCAGCCAGGACACTTGGGGCACTGCAGAACAACGAACGATAGAAGGGTTTCGGAACACAGTACAAGCACAGTATTAAAATCATCTTATAATTCAAACAAAGCACGCTGGGTTCCTGAGAGGCAGAGCGATGGAGATGTCAGAAAGGAATAAATACGCAGTTACAACGATTTTGTTTTAAAGCACACTGTGAGAAAATGTGGTTTAGATGGATTTAGCACAGAAGTGGCGGTGGGGTGAGCTCCTAGCGCTGGAGCCCCTCTCTGACAAAGATTCCCTCGAAAAGCTGAACTGCGTCTGGCGCTGGCACACAGTCAAATTAAGCTTGAAGGAAGCAAGTGTGGGGTGTTGCAAGGATCAGCACTGCAAAGGGCTTTCAACCAGCAGGATCAGCTTGTGACGGTCGCTCTGCCCCAGAGGAGGCAGCCGTCATGCTGAACACAGGGCTTGTGAGATTTCATCGGTGCTGGTTTTACTAACGGGGATTGAGGGCGTGATGTGGGAGACACGTCAAGGGATGGGCAATGACACCTGTGACCCCAAAGGTGAGTGTTGCTCCAGCAAACAGCAAAACTTGTATTTTGTACCTGTGGCCCATCCTACCCTCCTTTTTTATTACACTTGGCACTTACCTTCCTGTCAATTTACCCAGAGCAACACAGCTCAGCCCACTGGGAGCTCCAGCTTGCCTGCTCAGCCATCGAGGGGTCCCCAGTGCAAGCTGTCAGAACCATTGCTATTCCTCCCGTGCAATGTCTCTGAGCACAGCAGGGAGACACAAAGCCAGCAGGAGCCTTGCAGAGAAGAGCCTCGTGATGTGTTGAGAGCCTTCTCCAAGGCTGGTGCTACGTCAAGGGAGCTGCAGCTGGTGATAAGCCTCTAGCTGCAAGGCTACTGAAAGCTAAATAAGCCCATGGTTATTTGTTGTGCTGCACATAGAGCCCTAAGCTGGATGCTGCCCGGTGCCTTCCTCATGTAAATCGGGGAGTTCCTGCTCAGATGCCAAACGTTAGAGCTGCCTTTGAGTGTCTGACATTGATTTCAATGGGATGCAGTTGCTGGAGTTTGGTTCTCGCTGAACAAAATGAAAGACCTTAAGCAAAGTCGTGCCTGGTGGAGCCATAGCAAAAGGAAGGCTGAACACTGCCCTCTGCCTTTGCAGCTCTATGCAATAGGCATTTTTCACTCCCAGATTCCCGTATTCCAGGAAAAACACCAGGAAGCTCTCAAGAAGGAATTTGGGGTCAGGGCTGAGCCCTGCTGGTGGCGTGCACAGTGAACTGGGAATACCGGTGGGAGGCATGAGTACTGGAAAGGGAAAAAAGGAAAAGCACCAGCACTGCACTGGAACAGAGTCATCCAGTATCAGCTGCTCCGGGAGGTACCAGGAGAACATGGATCGTGCTGGATGTCCTGCAGGAGTGCCACTGCAGCAAAGGACCCACCAGCAACCTGTCTGACTGTCTTGATAACTGTGTGTCAAAGTCCTGCAGTGTGTGAGACATGATGTGGTGTGAAAAATAAACCCAGCACTTTAACATAATCCCACTGACATAAACACAGTCACGAATTTCACGTGCCAATTCAATCACGAATGTGACATCCATATTTCCCTTCTAATTTAAAGAACATCAGATAATCTTGGCCCAAACTTTAATTTAATATAACCAGGTAGGGAAAAAGCCTTCAGTGTATAAACAAAATTACTTGTTTGCTTTATCAGAATAGCATAGAATACAAATTAGTTACCAATATTTGAACAGCGCTTAGACAATGACTAAGTGCTTGGGCTCTTGGAGCATCCTCTCAAGAAAAAGAGGCGAAAGACACTATTCTACCATCTTTGTGTTCTCTCCAGAAGCTGTCCCTGTGTGATAGGCAGGAAGTGGGTCTGGCTGGAAGGGGTCAAACTGGAATTTCTTCTCTCCCACAACCACCCTACACCAAAATTTTGAATTGTTACACAAAAGTGCAGGGTGCCGTGTATCCCAGGTACAGTGCTCAGAATCTGTACTCCCAATGGAGTCGTCAGTGGCTGAGAGGATGAGAGCTTAAGGTGACATCGAATCAAGAACCATAGTAGGTCAAAATTTACAATATCAGAATCATTACTGGTCTCCAGTCTGAGCATTAGCTAGAAAAGTTCCTGTGGCAATAAGTACAGCATCCCTGCCAGACTCCAAGCTGACCCACTCTCGTCTCAATTTATTAGGCAGAACCGTGCAAGAACAGCTACAGCAGCACTGTCATTTCAAGGTTAAATGTATGAAATGATCTAATATATCAAAGAAGGTGAAACATCGGAACATATCAGGCCAATTGGCAAAATTAACCCCCAAAGGAAGACTGAATTCCACTTGTCCAGAATCCCTTAAGTGCTGCCTTTCTCTCCAAAGCCCTCCCATCATGCTGCCTTGTGTATTATTAGTGACACTAGACCTATATCTCTGGCCTCTCTCGCTGTCACAGTCCCTACACATCACACACCGACATTGTCCTTTCCTCCTGGCTTTCATAAGAAATGACATTTTTGACATCACCCTACGAGCAAGAAGCAGCAGCAAAGCAGCGAACTATTCCAGGATGAAAACGCACAGATCCACCTGGTTAGTGATCTGAGAGCCTGGCAGGCAGGTGATGTCTCCTGTAGGTTTCTTCTTCAGATGGAAGGAAAAAGGATTCATGGAAGACAGAGCCTCTCGCAGTCCAGGGCACCTGGTGAGAAAGCGATTGAGAGAGTTCAGAAACTCTGAAAGTTTGTTTCGTTCTTTTAGAGCATACTTATACTTTTGGGTGTTTGAATTAAACAACCTCCTGGGGCTTCCATGCTCATTTTGAGAAGCTCCTTTCTCATGTGAAACCCCTCCAGTGGGCATTCGGGCATAAGGAAGCGCAGAAAATGTGCAGCCTGGGAGAGCAGCCTGGAGAGACAGCTATTCTAGGAACAGGTTTGAAGATGCTGAAAGAGAGCACTTATGTCTCACCCTGGCCACTTCTGCTTTCTTCTTCTTTTACTCTCCTTTTCCCCCTCCATTGTTCTTGAAAATAACTTAAAGTATAATCATCAGCAGTAACACAAATTGCAGAAAATGACAGATACCTGGAAACTAATAAAGGAGATGATCTTCTGGGACTGGTCTGAGTCCCTAACAGCATTGGAAGTCACTGCAGAACCTGGCTGCCACATTGCTCCAAAATCTCCGTGTCCGTTTCTTGTTTTATTTTCCCTTGGTGTCAGCACTATATCTACAGGGCAGCGCTATATGTAAAGGAACAAACAAAGCATTTAGTGCTGCCCAATTTTCTGAGGTTGTGGCTCAGTTTTGACTCAGTTTCCCAAGTTCCTTCTGGAGAAAGAGCTGAATCATGATTAAATAAGGAGCATGTAAATAGGAAACAGGTAGAGTGTGAAATGTTTCTCCTTGTTCATTCTTCAGCCATTACCTTCCGTTGGTGTACAAACAGGTAAAAGGATGAGTCCAAACATGTTCCAGGCTAGACAAAGTAAAATTGATGGAGACTGCAGATGCCAGAGCAAATGAGATCTCTGAGGGCTCAGAAGGAAACTCGCTGACATGTCCACTCAATATTCATTGCAACGAGCTCAGGGAACTTTGCTCAGTTAAAGCCTGGCTGCAGGGGAAAGCAGATCCAAGCTGAACTCAGAAGTGGTTTTCTGGACCTGTGAGATCTAGGTCAAAAGAGACATAACTGGCCAAGGGATGCAGTATATTATGACATCTTCCAGAACTGGTGTTTTGGAGCTCTTTGGCTTAATGATGCTCATCGCTCATAGTTACACCACTGACAGTGTTAACACCTCTAATAGCTAGCTTAGTAGCAGAGCTGTACCTATAAATGCAGACTCCCACAAAAAAAAAGGACTTTTGACCCCACTAGTCAGTGAATAACAATTAGGACAGATTCTGGTCCTCATGACAGTAAATCCAGAATAAAGCCACTGAATTCATTGAAAATGTGGTAGATTTACAATTGCATGGACTGTTTTCACAAATGCAGCTGTGGTACTGCAGGCTTACATTGATATCATCGTATATCTTGTGCCTGTTTCATTGGGAGAGAGGAAACCACAGACACCTAGAATCAGCATTACTCATCACCCCCCCAGAATCCAGAACCGGCAGGACTTTATCAGTGAAGGTTCAGCAAGCAATGCCCTCTGCAGCATCACTCTAAACAATGCCTCCACGCGTGGTACTGAGCCACATCCATGCAGTCAACTGAAACAACATCTTACATTTCTGTAGGACCTTCCCTCCCAAAGCAGCCAGTGAGCAATCCAGTTTAGAGGTTACCGTGGAATGCTTTGACTCTCCTCTGCTGCACGGGAGCTTATTAATTTCAGATATTTTCCAAATCAGAGCTTGCAGCCTTGTTCTTCTTGCCACTGCTGCAGAGTCCTTTCCTGGAGCCTACCAGCTGAGTCTGAAGCTCTGGACAACAACATCACCCACAGAGCACCCAGCAAACACCTCCAGCTGAAGCTGTGAGTGAATGCGAAAGGCTGTTGGAGAAAAGCCACACTTGGCAGGTGAAAATCAGACAAATCTCAGTGCTTGCGCTACACCATGAGTTACAAGGTGGGTCGTGAATCTCAAAACAAAGGATAAATGGCCTCACCTATGGAAGATGGAATTGGAAAAAGCAGACTCAGAGACCCAGACTAAGAGAGAATCAAGGTCAGACAGAGGCCAGGCAAAAGCTCTGCATTTTCATCGTGTTGCATTCTCAGTTTACACGGTGAATATCGAACACAGAGAGGAAAATCTTCAGTGTAGGATCTGACTCTCCTCTGTCTCCACTTTTGGTAATAGCTCTCATGGCAATGAAGGCAGAATATAATTTAAGTGTATTTGATAACTAACTCTGGAAATCAGGGAATTAGAGATATTAGCAAATCTCTTCACCTCAGAACGTAGACAAACAGGATCAAATTGCTATCTATCTGGTGTAATCTAATTGAATTCTGTGGATTTACAACCACAGACAAATTTCAGTCAATAAAGAGAAGAATATAAATGTTTTATTCTGACATTTGTGACATCATAAAGTCAATACAGCTGTGCAATGAAGGGAAGATTTTCTGGGAACATTTGTCTAATTTAAGTCTCATTTATAATACAAAGCAATTAAACACATTCCATGAAACTGGAGAAACCAGAAGAGAATGCTGAAAAATGTCACTTCATTCCTGGGACAGAGATGTACTTTGTTGTTTCCTGCTGTTTATCTTCTTCTCTGCAAGCGGGAGTTCCTATTTATGTTCAGCTATCAGCTGCCAACCCAGAGCCCACTGGAAGATGCATGTCATTTCCAGAAGGATCTTAATAAACACCACCAGTGGAGAGACATTTCACACTTGGCAGTTCATCTGTCAGAAGAAGAGATAACTTCAAATTATTTCCATGGCCATTCTGCAAGTATTTGTGGAAGGAGCCTAACACGGAGAAGATAATATTTACAGAAGACACACGTTAGGGAGGACTCGCTGGCTTCATGAGGGGACAGCACAGTCCAGCAAGCTCAGGGGTGACATTCCTCTTGCCATTGATTTTCTACACTGAGTCCATCAGGCCAGCTGAAGAAAATGGAAATAACAACACTTCCTTGCAATGAACAGCACAGTGCTGCTAATGGCATCCCATGGCTCCTAGGTGCCACTGCCAAACCTCTCTTATCCACATCGTGAAGGGGAGAGCAACTTCAGGGGGAGACAGGACCCCAACAAGTGCTTGCATCATGCGGAGAAGCTAAGAGGGCATCCCTCAGCCTCCACAGGATCCTGCCTCTGTAGCAGCATTAGAGTCTAAGAAGCTCTGGAAGTTGCTGAAGGTGCTCCAGATTAAGAATAAGGCCATGAGGAATCAAGAACCAAGAGGAGAAATGTGGCAGCACTCACCACTTCCCACACCCCTTTGCACTGTGCTCCCACTGCATCCTTTGTCCAGCAATGTTCCTTTCTCCCCATTTTCCCATTTCTCCATCACTTTCCTACACTTCATGCAAGCGGCAGAAACTAAAGTACGTACAGGTGTCTTGCAGCCCCTTCCCAGCGGAGAGGCAAAGGAACAAGGAAAGGGATGCATGCACGGAGTCTCAGGGAAAATGTGCGTACAAGCAGCGTGTCTAAGGAAAGGTGCGACCGAGAGGCTCTTTCCCCTGAAGCCATCTGGCAGACGCTCCTGGCATCTTTCCCTGCAGCACAGGACTCCCCCAGCAGCTTTCCCCGCAGCGTGGCACTGCAACCTGAAATCGTGTCCTGCAACCCAAGGTGGCTGCTCGGAATTTTGGTTCTGGTGCTGGAGATTGGAGATGAGAGCAGGGAGAGGAGCAGAGCACTGGCCCAGCTTGTCCTCTGCTAGAGTGGGTTTATTCCTTGCACGTATTCCTTGCATTTGGGGATCTTTGCACATGGAGCCCAGCGGTGCTGAGCAGAGTGTCAGTGTATCTGACAGTTTTGCTCTGGTTTTAGCTACATGAGGTAAGCGGGTCCTCCCTGACAAGGATTTGCCTTTATTTGCGAAGAAGGACTTGATGCTAAGAATGGGAGAAAGGAGTCTGCTTTGATGCCCTGCAGCCACATAGCTTTGGGTTGGGAAGTTGGGCTGCTGGGATTTTTTTTCAAACCTTTGCAAATGTCTGCCCATATTTCTAGGGTGTGACCAGCAGGGATCTGGGATGCCAGGACCTATTCAAAGTTAGGCCTATTTCATCTAATGAGAAATGGTTTGACAGCAAGAGTGTTGTGACCTTTTTTCTGTTCTAAGAACACTATCTGCCCATCAGCTTCCCTAGCTCATGAAGCTTTTTTCTGGGCACTTCTATAAGACCTGCTGCATTCTCCCAAGAGTTAATGTGGAATGCAGACAAAACACATATTTGGAAGGTGGATGAGTGTATGACAAAGCTGGAGGCTACTGAGCAATATCTGCACCCATGAAATGTGAACCCACTGTATTTTAATTTTTTTAATATTTTTAACCTTTTTGTATTTTTTAAACCTAGCCCTGAACCACACTGTCTGGAAGAAAGGAGAAGTGCACGGTCTTTGAACATGTTCAAGTCAGCAAATTGCAAGAAATCATGGCTCAAAGGTGCGGGAGAGTTTGCATTCTTTTTTTAAAGCGAGGTGCTAACCATGATGAAATGCAACATTATTATGCAGCCTGGCAAGATTTCAGTGATTTTATTGAAAGGGCACTTTATTATGTTTATTAGATTTTGTCAAAAAGGCATTTTATGATGTTTATGAGCTAGCATATAAATTTATGAAACTTTAACATTTTTGTCAAAAATAGCCTTTTACTGAAAATCAAATAATGCAAGTAGTAAAACCTTTCATCAGACAAATCCAGGCAAAATTTTCCATCAAGCAAGGCACAGACTCGTCCATGGAACAATCTGTGAAATACTGTTGATGAAACCTGCGACTTAAAGCAGTGGGATAGCTGCTGGGTGCATACACGAAGGCTGCGGTGCTGCAGGCAGTACAGGTGTGATAATTCTGTCTGATGCCCTTGCCTGGCTACAAGTGTGGCAGCTTCAGGGCATCTGCTGGTTTTGTTGCCCTGGGTTTTGTAGCAGGAATGAAAGAGATTCCAGCTTGTGTGTCAGCAAGCGTACTGCTGTCCATCATAAGCACTTGTCCCTCTGAGCTCCGCAGCAGGACGGGCTGGGGTTGACATTCTGTGCAGGAACGAGCCCTAGGCACATCCTCCACCAGCTCTCTGCTTCTGTCTCCACTCCAGAAGCCCCTTCTGCAGGTTTTTTTTTTCTTTGTTGCTATTGCTGCTTTTTGTTTTCTGCTATTAATTTCTGTCTTCCCCTTTCAAATGAAAAACTGCCTGGTATTTCTGCTCAGAGAGCTCCCGCCTGCTGCTCATTCTTTGCCTTTGTTCATCCTCTGCAATACCATCAAGACAACGTGAAACACTTGATCTCTTCCCTTTTCTTTCTTATTTAGGACATTAGTCTGCCACTCTGCAACTGATACTCTCCATCTTCTTGGAGACTGTGATGTGGCAGCAAGACAGGCTGAGGAACTGTTAAAGTCGTCCCTGTGTCAACTGGGATCTCTGTAGCAGCCATGAGAACATTCCCAAAATGATGATTTTGGAATGCCATTCCCAAGTGTCTTCTCCAGGCAGGGGAAGGCTTAGCAACAATAAAATGTGTCCTGCACTGCTTCCCCTTGGCGAAGGAGACCTGAAATAGTTGGAAAGGTGGTGGGGATGAGAGGCATTGGGAGGTTAGGCAGGAGAAACAACAACCTTCCTGGACCTGCTTTGCCTTGCATTCTTGGTGAGAAGCTGCAGCATTGCCTTTGCTTGCTGTTCTCCCTTATTTCACTGGGGGACACATTCCCAGCACAACGCCAAGCAGGGTCCTGCAATCACCTTACTAGACTGAAACTCTCTGATGATGCCAAGAGGGTGACTGTGACCAGCCAAGGGGTATCTAATCTCCTTCCATTTGCACACATTTCATTTTGGGCAATGTATCTCATACAATGCCATGGGAGGTGAAAGGTGTCCATCAAACCCTATAGTGCCTTATTTATTGTCCAAACTCTCTCATCAGTAGACTTGGATGCCTCTCTTTAGCATTTCTCTACCTGAAAGTTCTGTGCTCTTGTAAGTTTGATGGGGGTGTAGGCATGTGCTGGAGTGATTGCCCTGGAGAGTACGAAAATGGAAAAGGCTGGAAGAATGGGGATGGTAAGTGATGGCTACTATGCAAATTTTAGGAGAATAATCATCACCAAACCAAACGTCCCCAGTATGGATGCTGCTTTCAGCAAACATAGCATCAAAATGGGAGTTACAAGCCAAACAGATTGGAGGAACTTCCAGACTCTTTTTGGCCTAAAATAACATCAGCCACAGGGCTTGTAGAACACATTTGTGTGCCTTCACTCATGTCCCTCTCTAACCCCAAGATACACCTTAACATGAAGCCTGCTACCACTGTCTTTAGAACCCTCTCACTGCAGGGGTACAGCAAATTTATGCTGTGATTAGGGAGCATCTTTGTCTGGGTTTGCCCGGCTTTTTGCATAGGGAAAATCTCCTGGATTTCCAGTAGTTTTCCATCCTCGTAGCCCTGGCTGAGTTAGGGCATGTCTCCTCTTTGCCACCAGCACAGGCCACAGCCTGCACACCACCTTCTGCACCGAACACCACACCCAAAGCCTTGGAGAAGAAACAGGTACCTGGAACAATGCCAGAGACTTTGTTTACAGCCTTGGGGTTTTTCCCCCTATTTTTGCCAGAGTTTCATTCCTTCACTGTTGCAGTGAGCTATATCTTAAGCGGATCCTTGTCCACTCGTTGATTTTAGTGTATACTTATAGACCTCCAGATCATAGAGACCAAGATCAGGGCAAGTCTGAGCAACCTGCTTTCCCTGGGTGTATGATGACCTAAGACTTCTGGATGACTCCTCATGTACACTGGGCAAGGAGGTTGCAAGGCACAACGCAGTATATGAAATTTTAAGAGTATATATTCACAGTCTGCTTTTAGCTACACACACCGTTAGCTGGATCCCATTAGCTTGACCCTGGATCCAGTAAGAGGCTCCAGGTAAGCGGATGAATCAGCCCTGGCATGAAGCAATATCACATGGGACACCAGCAAGAGGCCAGGGAGAAAAGTTCAAAGTATAGACACAAAGCTTAATACACTGTAGCTCATCCAAAGATTTTTGCATAAGCCATTTTTGAAATGAATCCAGTCTATGAGAAGGGAACGTTGACTTGCTGTAGTTCACTGTGCGAATGTGCTGGTTTGGGCTGGGACAGAGTTAATTTTATTCGTGGTAGCCAGTATGGGGCTGTGTTTTGGATTTGTGCAGAGACCAGTGTTGATAACACAGGGATGTTTTCATTACAGCCGAGCAGTGCTCACCTTTTCAGCTTCTCACTCCACCCCACCAGCGAGGAGGCTGAGGGTGCACAAGAAGTTGGGAGGGGACACAGCTGGGACAGCTGACCCCAGCTGACCAAAGGGATATTCCATACCATATGATGTCATGCTCAGCATAGAAAGCTGGGGGAAGAAGAAGGAAGAGGGGGGACAGAGTGATGGCATTTGTCTTCCCAAGTAACTGTTAGGCATGATGGAGCCCTGCTCTCCTGGAGATGGCTGAACACCTGCCTGCCCATGGGAAGCAGTGAATGAATTCCTTGTTTTGCTTGGCTTGCACATACAACTCTTGCTTTACCTGTTAAACTGTCTTTGTCTCAACCCATGAGTTTTCTCGCTTTTACTCTTCCGATTCTCTCCCCCATCCCACCAGGAGGGAGTGAGCAAGTGGCTGTGTGGGGCTGAGCTGCCAGATGGGGTTAAACCATGACAATGAATTCAAAGTGTTTCAGGTTTGTAAGAAGAGGGTAGTACAAAAGCACAAATAACATAAGCCTGCCATCAGGTAGCTCTTGTCATGTGGCTGCAAATAGTATGTGAGGAAAGGATGTGAGCAGCACATACAAGAGAGCCACAAAAGGAAGGAGGATCAGAATGTATGCTAGAGCTTCTTCCTCTTAAGAATTTATTTAACCCACTGACCGCTTGCTTGTTCAATTAAAAATAAAAGATTACTGAAAGATCTTCATGGCTCTTGGATGATATATTGAGGATATCTTAACTCAGCAGTTTGGGCTCGTACCCTTTGGACTGAATGTGGTCTTGGCATAATCCCAGTGCTTTCCACCAAGACGTACCCTGTTACCACAGTGCTGATTTTGCCCTTTTTTGTTGCGGCCACAAAACCGTGCTCGGCAGTTACGAAAGAAATAGAAATGAAATAGAAAGAAAGGTATGACTGCAGCTTCATTAATTTTACTCCCGTCTGGATGAACTTTGAAAGCTTTCTAGGCAAGGTTTTAAAGTGAGCGAATATTAAGCCACCAATTTTTTTAAATCTATCAACACTGACCCGATTTAATATTTTCCATATCACTTCAAACACCACGTTTCATAGTCGATCTGGCAGGACTTTCAGAGGAGACTGTCTGAGCCCTGTGAGGTCACAGAGGTCTTGGAAACCAGATGTCCTTAATATCTGAGTATTGCTAACAGTTTAGAAGAGTTTCTTGTCTACGGGCAACCTCACTTTGTCTGTGGCAACCTGATATCAACTACCTCACCAAAGAGAATTGGCTTCAGATATGGATCTGGCTAACGCCATAACTGGTGAAGACCTGATAACCATCAATGTTTGGAACATTGTTTACTGTGGGAATAACTCTCCTGCACTGTGCTTTAGGGCCTTTAGAAACAAATCAACAGAGGTCCCTGGGGCCAGGGGCTGGAGCCCCAGCAGGGCCAATTCAGCCAGCTCTTCCCAGTTGCTTAATGGCAGTCCACATATCTTTCTGTCTCCAACACTCTAGATTGAGACCTTCACATCCTGAGGCTGTGCCCGGGTAATATGCCTGCAATCCATTTTGTAGCACTCTTGGTGAAAGCTGGACTTTCCCCAGTGGTTTTGGGTAAGGTTTGCACCAGGAATGATCCAAATATCTAACGGGCAGGATCCCTAGACCTTCTGGGGAGTAAATTTCCTAGGGAGGTACTCTATAGATAAGATATTCTGCCGTGTATATATCAATATTTACAACTTCTAGGACCGAATCTGAAGTCTTACTGAATAATTGGAAGAACTCACAGATATGTTGACAGTACTAAGCAAGCACTTTGGGCCTCGACTCTAATTTATAATGTGCTTTGGGATTAGAGGTGTCCTATAAATGTAAGATTGTTATTAATAACATTATCATCGCAAGTCCCAAAACAGTGAACTAGGAAAAGATACAGGTTATTCTGCATGTTTGTTAAACCAAACATAACCTCTACAGGAGATCGAGTTGTTCTTGCCTTTTATTAGAGCAAAGCAGAGAAGCAGTATGAACAAATATGATTAAAAAGACCCTCTGGATTAAATGTACCCCTGATTGCTCTTGCAAACCAGATATCAAATTTTGTGTTGTTTTCTAGATGTTGATTTTTGCTCTACAGTCTTCATCTGATTTTACAGACAGCAGTACATCAAGCTTATTACATTTGTAACAGGATACGAATGCAGTGCCATTAATTTAATTTTATTTACATTTCAGAGTTATTCAGCCGGAATAAATTGAACGCAATTTGATTGAAACTGTCCTGCAGGACTGACTTTAAGCACATTCAACAAGAGTGCTTTATAAATAATGGGAGCATTTAGTACACAAAAGGCACCCTCATGGACTAGAGGATTTGCAGGAGTCATTAGCAGATGAGGAAAAAGCAACATTGCCAAGAACAGAGTCAAACTGAACACTTCTGCTCTAGAACGTGCTTTTCTCTGCATGCACCTTTGGAAAAGACCTCTGCTGCAGAGCATGATGACCTTCCATATATATCAAGTGAACATTGATAGAAAAGGAATGAGGAATATCAGTGTTTGTTTCACAGTGGCCCTTTGAAATCCTTGCCACTGGTGGAGAACCTATTGTAGAAGTCACTTTGCAGAACCAAAAGACCATCCCACCTTCCAGATGTGAGCGGCAAAAATTCAGTGGATGTATCTGGGCAGACAGGGCAGAGGATAGGATGGATGGACTCCTGTTCGTCTGTATGATGGGGAGTGGCCAAACCACCACCAAGCTCTTCATAGGCAGCAAAGGGAAGGAGGGTTTTCCACAGAGATTTGGAAAGTTAATGAGGGCCTTTGCTCTTTACCAAGATTTCTCCCAATAACAGCAAGAAAAAAAGCACAGAAGTGTTGCTATAAAAATGTTAACAAGTGAGTAATAGAGACTGACAGAATGACGAGAAGGGAAACAACACTGTCATAGCAAAGGAGAGCTCTTTGGCAGGGTGGGAAGGGCCTTGACAAGAAAGATAAATAGCTTGTGTTTGATGGGGTAAAGAAGAGGAATGTAGTAGAGAGGAGCAAAGAATGCGTAAAATCCTCAAACTGATGGATTAGGAGGATGATCTTTACAGCAGTATTTCGCAGGGATGTGCACAGACTGAAATTACACTTGGCAAGACCAAAGAGAAGGATGTTTCAGTAAGCAAGATGCAAAGCAATTGGATTTTAGCCAGGTTAGATAAGACCTTCTGATGCTTTTAAATGCTAGGCTACTACCAGGCAAAGTTATGAAGCATTTTTTTCCTTCTGTTTCCAATATTTTCATTTTTACCTGCATGTGTTTTGTTCCAACTCCTGCCAGCCTGCAGAATCCACGAGACAATCCTATTCACATGTGTGGGAGAGGACATGGTCTCAAAAGCTGTAGCTGGTGGGGTCTTTGGTGTCCTGCCACCTCTCCAACTAGTCTGGTGTAAGCCCTGAAGGAAAGTTCGAATGTGTCACTGTTAGGACAGATAAATGGGGCACCACCTATTTGGTGGTGCCTAAGAGGTGGGCACTCCAGGTCAACCCCCTGATGGATTTAGCAGAAGAAAAAAGGGATTCTGTTTCAGACCCCTGGGATTTTTATGTCTGTCACAGTGAGATGTCTGGTTATGAAGAAATGGAATTGCCATGCAGTACTAAACAAACGGACCATATAGTTTAATAATGCCACTGAGACAGTGCCTGGTGAAACGCTTCAGATTCAGTACAGGGAACCTAGCAGGAGACACGAAGGGAATGACTTGCCAACAGGGGAAGTTTCTTTTCGTTCTTATCAGTTAGCAACTAGCCTTGGCCCTGAAGCAAGAGGGTTTATATCCTTTCATAACAAAAGAAAATATGTATTCTGTTTAATGAGAACGTACCCAATTACATTACCCATATAAATGTCTGATCCTTTTTTAAAATCCTGCTAATCTCTTAGGCTTAATGTTATCTTATGGGAATGAGCTAATTAGGCATTGTATAAAATGTATTTCCTTTTAACAGTTTTATATTTGCTGCCTTTTATTTCCATTGAACGTTCCCTTGTCCTTGTATTCTGGGAGGGTGAATAGGAGCATCTATTTTTCCTTCTTTCTGCCACCCACATTTTTCACACCCCAGCCAGGGACCTCCTCTCTGACATACAACTTTCAGTGTTTCCAGGTCTTCCCCATTTGAACACCATACTCATTGTTCTGCAATTTCTGCCCCGAGCGCATTATTCAGCTCTGATTGCTTATTCCTATGTTTTGTTTCCAGTCCTTTTGCAGCTGTTTGATGGCTCCTCCTCTCACCTTTTACCCACCTTGCCTTTTTGGTGGTATCTTGGTAGGGGATTTTGATATGTGTTTTTAAACAACAAAATAAAAATTTGACAATTTGTTCACATCCTCTACAACCCTGCAGTGGTGCTCAAGTCATGAGCTTAGTTCTTGCTGGAATATAAAAAGCCTGCATGGAACAAAATATAGAAATTGTGAAGGATTTCTATGTTCTGGATTCACTACAGCATTTCTTCTGGCTTTCATCCAAGCTTCTCCACATTGATTTATTTTTTTTTTCAGAGCTTATACAGGAAGCCAAAAAACCTTTCCGTTGAACCCAGAAGTAAACTGATCACAAGCCAAAGATGAGTCCTCTCTCTGCAGCTATCGGAACCATTACAGCAGCATTTGTTGAGTGTGCCTTTATTTTGCTGGTTTTAACCTGCAGTGTGCTGACAGCCCCAGAAAGATCCTTCTTAATGGACTTCAATAGCAATGCAGCATTAAAATTATATAGCACCTGCCACACCAGGGCATCCCAGTAGACTTCCCAAATAATAAGAGTTTAAAGCTTCTGCTTTCACGAGCCAAAGACAAAGCTCAAGAGAGAAAAATTAAGTTTGGGTTTTAAAATATTGACAAGCTTGACATTATTAATTTCAAGAGGGGAACTCATCACTGCTGGAATGGATTGCAGGGGAGAAACCAGGGGAGGATCAGCAGAGAGACCATTGATCAACTTAAACCACACACCTGCATGGGAACCCAGGAGCGTAAACCTCTGTTCAACATGCAACAATTGCATGTTTACAGCTGCTTAACCCACTGTAATTAAAATAAGCCATCCAGAAAAGCGACAGGAAGCCTGAAGTTAGGCTTGCTGTATGTAATTTCGAGCTTTCACGCAGTTCCTTCCATACAGTGGTCTCAAACCATTCCATAACTATTAACAGGTCATGCCTCCCTGGTAGCAAAAGCACTACAGCTATTGCAAACCAAGCCACATAAAGATCAAATGATCTGTGCAAATGAATTCATAGTAGTACTAACAGCAGAAACCCAGCAGCTCTGGTTCTTGGATTCCTCGTCTACCCCTTAGAAAACAAAGTTTTCTGAAACTCCAAGAGGCCAATGTGTCACATGCATGACTTCTTCTTCCCCTAATCCTAAGAATGGTTATATATGTGCTATTAAGGCTACTATAACGTTCATAATTGTAGCCTTTAACTGGTGTAAAGCAGGTGTCATTGCCTTTCCTCAAAAGGATTTCATGCTTTTAAAGCCAAAGAAGCGAACCGTGTGTTTCCTGAGCTGTCCAGTCTTTCAGCAATAAATGAAACCAGTTGGACACATCTTGCAGACCACCTGAAATGAGAACACAAGGAAATTCTGAAATGTTTAGAAAATTTATGAACACGCTTTAACAGATCTTGGTAAGAGATTTTTAACCTCTTCAATGGGATAGGAAACCTATTTCTTAGCTATCTGCATGAGCTGCTGAAAGCTGCTTCTGAACTGTTGCTGCAAAGTTCAAGACAGGTCCCACTTTCCAACAGGAAATAGAGTGCATGCTTTCTGACCGTTACAACCAATAGACACTTTCTGGTTCCATATCTTTCAAAGTTAAATGCATTCTTCAAATGGCTATAGCTATCTTCTTATTCTCAAGTTTCTTATCACACATCTAATAAACCTGTAAGCACCAATCAGTGAACCAGGCTACAAGTTCCCATTTGAAACTCCTAATTTTTTTTTATAATGGCAATAAATGATTTAGATTCAGACAGCATAAGTAACAGCAGCGTATAGATATTATGCAGAACTGAGCTTGGAAATAAGGCATTTTTATTTCTCTGTAAGATTGCCCTCCTTGATTTTCAAACCATTCTCAGACATTCTTCTGCCAGGCGAAAGCTGACATATAAAATAAGGTGTTGGAAGGAAAGGTATGACTGAGCAAAAGCATGCACCAAAAAAAAAAAAAAAGCAAAAAGAGCTTTTCTCTGAAAGAGAAAGTTTATAACCAAACTCAAGCAGGGGGAAAAAAAAATGGTCTAGGGATTCAAACCATTCCTATCCTCCAATACCTGAACTCCACCCTTCCCCGAGATCATTCTTGCCTTCTGCCTCCTGAGAAGCCCATTTACAATCCTTTTTTTGGGTGTCTTTTGAAGGTGTGAGGGAGCAGAATGGATGCTCACAGATTCCCTGGGACAGAGATGAGTTTTTTGTTAGGTTTTATCCAGGGTTGGCACAGCATGGTGTGGCAAGGGAGGGCAGAGGCATTTTAATAAATGGGTACTTTATCCTGGGTTTTTTAGTGGTTTTATATATGTAGAGGATTTTATGTGTTTCATTCAGGAGCCCAGTACTGTCAAAACACAAACCCCCAAGGCAGTTCTGCCTTGCTAATGTTACCAGCCAGGAACAGGGAGCCCAGAACAGATCAATATATAATGTGGGAGTCACCGACAAACCACCTGCTTAACCAGTGTCTAACAGCCCGTCTCCAGAAATAGACCACAGGAGGCAAACATGGGTGTGAGAGGTTCTGCCGTAAATAATTATGGGTTAAGCTACAGCTAACTACAGATAGCTTGTCTCTCATCCATTTCTGTACTGCCTCTCCTATTGCTGCAGCCTCCATGCATTCAAACTTTTTATTTTCATCCTCCTGAAAAAGAGCGAGACATCTTGCAGGGGTATAAATGAGAGCCTAGGTTTCAGTGTAAACTGAACCCAAACTGGACACAGCTGAAACCTAGAGAGCAGAGTTTAATTTTAGTAATCCCTCAACGCCACTGCAGCCTCCCGAGCCTGCATTTTCCAGCCTCCCTATTGCCCCTCCTTTTCCTCCAGCTTCCTAGAAGCCACCTGCTTGTTTCTAGCAAAGCTGAAACCCAAAATATCACAACATGCTCCACTCCTTCACCACCCAGCTCTCTTCTACAGCCTACAAAGAAACTACCTGGATGGGCTGCTCGCTGGGCTGAGTGCTCAGCCCTGGGTGCTCCCTGGGGAGAGAAGGGGAAAGAATGATGCAGGATGTCCTGCATCAGGGCAGATTAAATACAGTGAGACTGTCTGCTTTACAAGGCAAAGTACCACAACAGCAAGAGGCTGTCCCATAGCAAGGTGGCTGCCCAGGCACATGGTCAAGTTTGGATATGGGGTCAAAGAGAAGAGACAACAGAAGACTTTGGGAGAGACCTTGGCGAAAGGAGGGCCAAAGAAGCAGGAAGAGACCTTGGGACAGATTGTGTGATTAAGTGGAACTGGAGATAATTGTATTTTAAAGATCTCCTGGGGAATGGGCTCAGAAAAGAAGCAGCAGCAGGGCTGGGTCTGTACCTGCAGATAGCTGTTACCGCATTTGTTAGCATGCAGAAGGAACCAGAGAACCGTGGTCCACATGGGTAAATTTATTTTTCGCAGGTCAGTGCAGTGTTAGACAGATGTGCCAATATTAGTGCTGTAACATTGTCCCGCACAGGCTGTTAGAAGTCCCAGGGCTATACTAAATGAAAGTGTTGACATGAATACTAGTCTCCAGAGGTTATTTGTTCACAGCCTGCTGATTGGGAATAATGAAGGAAGCTGGAGAAGAGAGAATTTTTTAACCGTCTTCTGGTATCTGAGTTCAGCACAACCTGGATGTTCCCCCCAGTTATTCCTGATCCCTGACTGGATGCTTCCCATTGTTTTACAGAGGAGAGGCTTGCTGCAAGCTGTGATATCTATAAGCAGGAGAAATGTCCAACAGCTGTCAGCTAGCTCTCCCCATCCATTCAGATGATGATCAGTCAACAGGTGCTGAAATCTCCCCTCTGAATAAGTAGATGGTTTTCTATCAAAAGTCCAAGTTATCCAGTCTCTTGGAAAATGCCATCCTCGAAGGGTTACTCTGGCCTGGAGAACAACAGCTGTGGAAATGGGCCCTGCTGATTGCCTTAACATTTCAAACTACTCCCCTTGCCTTTTTGTCCTAAATTTGTTTACTGGAACCATTTGAAACTATAACAAGAGCATAGGCATGGCTGCTGCTGGTAACTGGGCTACTAATAACTTCTGAAGCAGATAAGCAGTGAAATAAAGGCATGACTAGCAAGCAGAAACACTAGCTGGTGGCCATGCCACGCTGTAGGGCTCAATATAGGTTTTTCTTTCTTTCTCTGGACAAAAAATAATATGCTCTTTTATTCTTTTGATAGGGCTTGTCACTTCAGCCTGGCTAAGGCAACCGTTTCGACCTTTCAGCAAGAGATTTGTGACACAGGAAGAGAGATGCAAAGTAACTCGGAGGCAGCAAGGTGCGAGGTAAGTCCAGTGGCTTTGTACATGTTCCTGGGCACCAGGGGCAGAGAGGGACAAGGAGAGAGGAGACAGGAGCTGGGGTAGTGGGGACAGGGAGGTACTCAGTATGCGGATTGTGAAGAGAGGGAACAGGACTAACAGCAGCAGCAGAAGCTTGAATGGCTCATTGTTTGAATGGCCATCAAGTAAACACGTGTGACAGTACCACCTGTCACCAAGCAATCTCCACATCCTGTGAAGCACCTAAGAGCTGGTGACACTGGTGGTGAATTCCCCTCACATGGGCAAAAGTCCCTGCTCACTGCCCTGCCACCCTCTGTCAGCACAGGAGTGGACGAGGCATGGGACAAGCCCAGTGGAACACCCCTGGGTGTCACAGGTCCTTTCACACCACGTGCTCTCTTGTGCGTCACTCTCGGCGATGCACACAGCTTACTGACAGCTGCAAAGGTCTTCAGTATCACATTTGTTATTGTAAAACTTTGTCATGCCTACATAAATGGGTTAGATTGGACAGCAATCTGTACATATACGTGGGAGAAAGAAGCAAAAATAAGGAACTTGTATCCAAAGCTTGTAATGACACATCGCTCTTTGTAAGTATATAAAGAAGGGTAGTGTCTTCCTCTGCCCTTGACAGCTGTACGCAGCATCACATCTCTCCATCACAGCATTGCAGAGGCCACCCCGTGATGTTGCTGATGAGAGCACAGGTCACCCCTTTGTCACTTTGGTCCAGCCAGAGCGTGGATGAAAGCCTTTGCTGGCTGCCCATGCACGCCTGCAAACTAGCAAGGCTTTGAATCCCTGGCTGGAGAAATCTCCTGATCTTCTCACAGACGCTGTGCAGATGCACTGTGCTACAGTAAATAAGAGTGGCATCCCGTAGGCTTTGCAGGCAGCACAGCCGTGCCTTCAGTGCAACAGATGTGTGTGCCAACGCCTTCTCAGCATGTATAAACCGCCTGCTCCCAGGTGCTTTGATTTTGGCATTTAACTTCTGGAATCAGAGCAGTGCAGTCTGCTTTTTGTTAAAAAGAGACACTCAGCTCACAGGATATGCAGCGTCAGGTCCCTTGCCTGGTTGCTGCAGCCCTTTTTCGCAGGGCAGCCAAGGGCCAGGGGAAGGACCCTGGGTGTGAGAGAGGCTACCTCCTTCTCTGGAATAAATCAGCATGGCCAGAAAGTGCTGGCTAGAAGAGAGGCATTCCCTCGGGGCCCAAAGTAGGGAGGTGATGTGCCCACCCAGAAATGCAGAGAGAGGGAGCTGCTGCGGAGGATGAGTAATGGCTATCAACACCTAGTCCCAGACGTGCTGTCTGCTGGACTTGTATCGCATCCTGATCAAAAATTAAGCAGAACCTCCTACTAATTGCAGGTAACAACTGTGCTAAAAAGCACAGTCAGCTCACACTTCAGAGCTCTTCTCTATAAACTGCCTTGGAAAGCCAGCAGAAATTCCTGGATAGGGTTTTCAAGCTTTTCTATGGAATCAGGAAAGCAGAGAGCTTTCTTTCCTGGAGAACTGATTAGAAATTGGACTACACTGACATGGTCTTCATCCAGCCTTTACTATGAATAACAGGATAGGAAAATAAAAGTTTGTCCCAGATCCCATTTCGAGGTGTTAAAACCATCATATCACTTCAGAAATAGATGCTATTGCAGACAAAACCGCTGTGCCTGCTTTTCCCTTGGCCTCCTTAAACCTCGGGTGTCCCTGTTAGCCACTGCTGGGGGGGTTAATAAAGGAACGAGTAAACTCAGCAGGCAACACAAGTGACAGTCCCAGCAACACTGACCAGCTTCAGGAGGCTAATTGTGACAGCAAGGGCTTGAGGATCCCTGCTCAGAAGTCTCTCAGTTTTTGTATTGCTTCCCAAGAGCTCGCTGATACCTTCCTTCCTTTTTCCTGTCCTCCTGTTACTCATTTCTCCAGTGCTATGGTTTCTGCTTGTGGTATTTCCCTGAACTATTTTCAGCTTGACCTGTCCCCGTGTTCCACCTCCTCCTGTCAGCAGCCTTCAAGATGTGCCCGGTAACCTGCCCCTCTGCAGAAAAGTTGTCTGTAAAATGTCATAGTCTTCCTGAAACCCATTTGAAAACCCAAATAGTGGCTCACCCTGTCTCTCCTACATGCGATAGGGCTGGTTAGCCGTACAAGACCGTCCAGTGTTTCATTCCTGTGCCAGCCCTCAGCTCCGAACCTGAGCGTGGGTGTTCACACTGCTCTTCTGGCCAGGCTCTTCCTCCACTCGCATCCTCGTTCATCCTACGTATCCACACACTGGCAGTCCATACAGGCCAGGCTCACTGCTGAAGTCAAAGATGGGTTTGGGAAGCTGGAGGGGTGAGTGCCCTTTCAGAAGGCGAAGTTAAAAAGCTGCAATGAGTCTGTTTCCATCTCCCCTCCCTGCTCCAGGACCCATCCATCCCCTACCCACACACAAACACTGACGACAGCCACTTTCCCTCCCACCTCCTCTATGAAGCCCTCTCTCTCACAGCAGCTGCCTGTGACGCCAGGACCATCCACGAACACGGAGTGTGTGTTACAAGCTGTGCAATCTGGGATGGAGAGCCCAAAAGGCTTTGAGACAAGGCTTGGTGCTGCAGGAAGGAAGAGGAGGGCTGCTCCTCACGCGATGAGGAGATATCATCCCCCCAGCAGTGGCCCCGCACTGTAGTGTCTATCCTTCTTTCTGCACTGCTGGTAGCATCAACAGAGCTGTGCAGGAACAAAACAAGGACCAGAAGCTGGAGTCTGATGGCTGCTCCCATGGAGGACCATGGTCATCCAGCTCCTCTGTCATCCATTCCGCTTCCCGTGTCCTGTCTCATCTACAACTACAATGTTGTTGCACAACTCATTTTCTTTCTCTTGCATCTGAGCCAAGGTTTCTCCCCATGGTGGGTATCTTGTCAGAAGCTTCCCCCTAACCACTGCTTCGCTTCCAGATTCCTTGTCCTAACTCTCCCAGTTCTGTGGAAACCCTTCTTTCACAGCTTGCTGCTCTGGTTTCTTACCTGCTGCTTTGCTCTCTAGGTTCTTCTCAAGTTTCTTGCCTGACTCCAGCGAAATGGAATATGTTGGCTGAAGTGGTAGTTTGTTAAAGCAAAATGCTTTGCAAGCTTGACAGAGGGAGATACAGAGATCCCCTGCTGTGTTTCAAAGGAAAATTTAAAACCTCAGCATTCTCCTTACTCACCTTCAAAGAGCATCGTCTCCTCACCCTCTGGCACGTACCCCAGCTCCTCCAACCTGGAGTTGCACCTCTGCTCTCGGGATGAAAGACTCCTTCAGATCTCAGCATTCCAAGCCTGGGGAGAGGAGAGCAGTGGGTGCGTTACTGCAGGAGGCAGGACAGGACCCTCCAGCAGCCCCTCACCAACCCACCTCCTCTTCCTCCCTCTTCAGCCTCTGTCCAAGGCTGGTGGCTGCTGCCCTGGCCTGGGGAGGACCAAGCTACTGGGGGCCATTGAATCCTCCAACCTTTCTGCTTGTATCCTGCCATCACCTTGAGGCAGCAGGCAGAGTGGCAAGCTCCAGGGCTCTTTGGCCAGTTGGAGGTGTGACTCCCCACCCAGGCTCAGAAGAAGGCACAGATTGAACAGGGCTTGGGTAGAGGGTTTATTCCTGCAGAATATCGGAGAGGGGCATATTGGTTATCTTCCTCGCTTCGCATCCCTTCGTGGAAAGATGGTTGTCAATATTTGTGTCAATGGGATGTCACTTGATATCTCAGATCTTGAAAATGAACAGTTACATGTATCTCATATGAACATGACAATCATCCAACTATAGTCAAGCCTGGGAAGAGTGAATGTCAGAAGGAGAACAGAAGCCAACTCATAATAAGTTTGAAGAAAAGATGAATAGAGCTGACAGATGGTACAGCACTTTAAGGAAATCGCAACTTTCCCCTCTTTCCATCACTTGCTAAGGAGAGATTATATATGAGAGTATCAAGAATATCAGCATTCAGGTAATACTTCATTCTGGACAGTGTTTGAACACCCGTTAAGCCATCTTACACTCCTTCCATCTTAATCCAACCTGCTTCTTTTGACTGTGGCATCCATCCCTGTGACTCTCATATTTCTAAAATGCTTCATCTTTTAAACTGCCCGGAAAGTGGCTCAGAATTGTTCCCAGTCCACCATGCTGTTATGCATCTCTTAGAAAAGGCAAAGGGGAACATGTCAGAATATATTTCCCTGCAGCATAGTGACTCCACATTCAGTAGCTGCTTTAAACCAGAGCAATGCTCTTTCTTTTCTTGACTTTCCAAGGGATAGGGTTCAGCATCATGAATGGCTCACTACCACTCCACTCCACTCTCATCCCTGCTGAGAGGGGATGGTGTAATTGTCGTGACTGAAATGAAACTCAGATAGTTGAGAAAACAGAGTGTGAAGAACCTAAAGACCTCAGTCAGGGATTGTCAGGCACAACTTCAGGCAAACCACAGCGTGCATTCAAGCAAATTACAGTGAGGAGGCACAGACTGACCCGGCAATGTAAGGTGGGGAGGGGTAAAGAAGAGAAGCTGTATTGCATTGGGTTTAGTCTCACACCTGAAGGAGCGAGGCTGATGAGAACAGGCGAGTGTGGGCATGATCCCGTCCGTCCCTTTGCCAGCAGGTTGACCAGTCCTCCTCATGGCTGACTGTTGAATTTGTGCGTTGCCCATTTGAAGTGTGCAGCAGGAGGAAACACCCAAGTGGCCACAAAGGCGGGGAAGTTTTACAGGTTTAGGTGGCTGTGTGCGTGAGAGAGCCCTGGCAGTGCTCCCACCCGGGCTGGACCACCACTGAAACCAGAGTCCCCCTACAGCTCAGCCTCATCTCACCCTGCCGGAGGGAGCCTGGCTGCCGCGGGCACGTCTGCTGCCTTCTGGAACG
>WKFP01014161.1:665816-686169 GCA_011057875.1 Pterocles orientalis | reverse complement strand
GATGGGGCATCCACAACTTCGCTGGGCAACCTGTTCCAATGTCTCACCACCCTCATAGTGAAAAATTTCTTCCTAATGTCTAGTCTAAATTTACCCTGTTTTAGCTTATACCCGTTACCCCTTGTTCTCTCACTACACTCCCTGATAAAGAGTGCCTCCCCATCTCTCCTGTAGGCCCCCTTCAGGTACTTGAAGGCTGCTATTAAGTCTCCTCGGAGCCTTCTCTTCTCCAGGCTGAACAACCCCAACTCTTTCAGCCTGTCCTCACAGGGGAGGTGCTCTAGCCCTTTGATTAATTTTGTGGCTCTCCTCTGGACTCTCTCCAACAGGTCCAACCTAGATGTATAATGCTAGGTTAGTCCACCTGTAAACCCCTTAATCGTCTTCCTGTATTAAGATCCATTGTATTTTGCTCAGGAAAAATTCTTCAATTTCTTTCTTCCTGACAATTTTCCCATTAGCACACTATTTTAATATACAAATTTTGGGAAAGACAAGGTAAAAAGAAAAAAGTAAATTGGGAAATGTGTAATGAATTAATAAAATGTTCTACCTGCAACTGTTGTCTCTGAGTCAAGTGAAATTCAGTGCATAGCTCTAATGACTGATGTATCAGGCTTAGCTAATCATCAACAAGAACATTATAATTTTTATTACTACCACTCTGTAGTTTTCATAAATCAGTTAACTCTCAAGACAAGGAGGTTTAAAATCAAAGCTTATTAATTATGTTCCTTAATAGGCTATTTCTAACATATATCGTCAGAAACACTCAAGATCCACACATAAGCTTAGAAAGCTTCACATTTACGTTGCCAGAAGACTTTGAGGTTAAAATCTAAAGAAATTTCAGGTGTTTTTAATTGGCTCACACTTGAGATGAGACCTGTATAATAATCTGCATTATCACAGTATTGCACTGTATATGAGGTCTAAGAAAACATTTTTAAAATTTTATTTTACCTTTAATTAATGTTAAGCTATGTATGAACGTTTAGTGTTATAGTTTTTCTACACAAAATCTGTGTTCACTAAAAAAGGGGAGTTTACTGAACTTAAGCTACTCATTATCTTAAATATGAACACACTTATTATAGTAATAATTCCAACGTAAATTTTGTGTTTATTTTGTATGCTAAAGGGAGAGATATGCATAGTACGTGTACCTAATGTGCTTTTTAAATAAATATAGACTTTAGACTATAAAAATATTTCACCTGTAGAGTGGCTTTGATTGAAGGCAACTTTCGAAGGCTGTCTGGTTCAAATCCCTGCTCAAAGTGGGAGCAGCTTAGACCAGGTTACTCAGAGTTCTTGTATTTGGATATTTACAGTCACTTATGCTGTTGCTTCTTTATCTTGCAACCTTTTTATTCACTTGAATGGCTCTTACATGCAACTAAATGTCTCTGGTGTTCCCATTGCCCACTTACTTGTATAATACTCATACACTTTGTGTGGCTGCACCATCACAGGTTTGCAGAACACCTAGGCACGCTAATATTAGCTATATCCTGATAAATACACTTATAATTTATAGGAGCTCTGAACCTGTGCTTTGACTATAGGGTCTTGTTCAGCTAAAAAATCAAGTATCTCCCATAATGTCTCTGGAAAACCTGTGCCAGTGTTTGACTTCCCTCACAGTGAAAAATTTTTCCTAATACCAGTCTGTTGCCTCTTGTGACTTTACTCCAAAGGGTAAACTAAACTCTGAGTCTAAGCTTATTGTATTCATATTTAAGTAAAACCTGGAAAAAAAAGAAAAAAATGTTGTTCATGTTTATAAAGAAGGGACTCCACCACTGGAATCACACTGTGATATCTGCTGTGTTGTATGCTTATTCATATGTTTAGAAACAATCCTAAAATAAGGTGAGCACTTTCTGAATGGTATACAGTTATTCAGAGCAGTACACAAATCCAGCAGTGAGGAGACGCAGCAGGGTACTGTGTGGATGGGGCATAGGATGCAGATGAAATCCAGTGTCAGTAAAAATAAAGTAATGCTTGTAGCCAAAACTACCCTATGAATTTGCTTTGATAAGCTACAAAGTCACTATTACCACTCATGAAAATGATCTCAGATGGAGCTGATGATAAGTTCTATGAAAACATGAGCTATTCATTCAGCTACCACTAAGAAAAAGAAAATCAAATAAATAGAGAAGACAAGAGGAAAAGAATGCTACACAAAATCTAAACAAAATGCCTCTCTGGAAGTCTGTGCTGTGCCTGCATCTTTGATGTTGATGACACTGCAGTTTACTCTCCACATTGGAAAAAAAAACAACAACAAACCAAAACCAAAGGGTAAGGAAATTAACAAAAGTAGAAGACAACTGTATAGAGTGATTTAACTACTAATGAGATTAAGTAGACCATTATATTAAATAGACAGTAATACAAATCATTGGAGATTGCTAGTTACTGGAGAAGAAGACAAAGCAGTGAGAGTGCTGTTAGGCAGAGAGCTCTGTAGCCGTCCATAGCTGTGTGTATTGTGTGATTTTGTTTGTTTGATTTTGCTTTTCTTTCAGTTTCTCTATACCTTGGCTAGTATCTTTCCCCGTTTTCCTTTGTTGATGAGAGCGAAATTTATGAGAGTTTAAGAGGGAAGAAGTAGATGATGTGAGATGGTGAATGCAGATGAGGCTCATTTCTCAGGGGAGGAGGGGAGATACTCCTTTGGCTAATCTGCATAAGGTGGTAAACTAAACGTGTGTGTGTGCACAGGCTTAGTAAGGTGGTAAGCACAGTCATATTGTAAGAGGGAAGCTTTAAGCAGATGCAGACGGGATACAGATGAGGAAGCAGCCATCCTACAGCAGACAGAGGCATAGACAGTAACAAAGTTGAAAAGGCACTGGTAAATCCTGGGGGAAATAGGTGGACCAAGAAGGGGAAAATTCAGGAAGAATACTGGAGTAATAATTTAAAAAGGGGAAAGTCATTAAACACAATGTTAAAATATCTACCCATTAAATAGCTGGAGAGGAAAGGATGTTGAGCTGGCTTGGTAAATTGAAGAGACATGAGGATGCAGACTAGCGAGAAAAAGTGTTAAGGATGCCAGAGTAGTAAAGAAGGTGTTGATTCTTCTTCTTCCTTCCTCCACTCCTCCTTCTTTTGCATATTTGATGATAAGAATGTTCACAGAAGCAGTTGAAGGCTCAGTGGTTCATGTAGTATAGGTAGCAGAAGCAAGCTTTTTTCGGGAGCTGGAATGCATAGTCCTTCCTGGGCAGCAGGAAATAATATTGGACAGCTCTTCTCAAGAAAACAAGAAGCCAGTTTTCTCACTGCTCACTTTTGGTTAAGTAAACAGATCTTCTATTTAACTCCATACAACAATTTTATTTTATTCTAGTTAGCAAAGAGTTTGAAATGCAGCATGAAGTGCCTTGAGGACATTGATTAAACAGATTAAACAAGGCAATTTCAGTGTTTGAACTAGTCTGGCAAAATCAATCTGGTATAAATAAAAGACGAATTGTTTCTTAGAACTGCTCTTGGCCTTTACATTTGTCATAGCTGGAGATCATCCTTAAAGTGAACTAAAACTGTGATTCATGACAGTGGAAACTAAATGACCGATGTAACTTGAAACTGATTGCAAGTAACCCAATAAATGTTGTGACAAGTTTTCCAATCTACATACAGCATTCAGGGATGACTATCTTCCTGTGACATGACAAGATGGCAAGTTTTCCAGGTTTTTTTCATGAGTTATTTGTTACACAGAGAAGGAAGGATTTCAGCAGTTGGTGTTATTATTTCAGAAAATAATTGCAGCCTATGACATTAGGTATGCTTTATTTATTTATTAAGGTATGGCCTTCTAAAAACTATGATTCAGACTTGATAGCATAGAATAAAAGTGCAATCAGGTAAGAGGATAGTTTTGTACAAAAGAAACTATTCTCCTGAGCTTAAACCTCCCTCCCTCAAAAAACAGGATTGAACACTCAAACCCCTTCCACCTCCCCCTCAAGAAAGCAGTCAGCATTTTGTTCCATATAATGCAAATGACTTTAAAAAAATCTTTCCTCTGTTATTCCCTTTTTCTCAATACTATCAATCAGAAAATGACATATAACAGACTCAGCTAAAAAACCTGTGGAGCTTAACCACATAATACTTATGCCAATGTAAATCTAGTGTGATTTTGGTAGAGGGATTCTTTGTACATGTTCTCTGGAAAGCAGTACAAAACCTATAAAATTTTGGAGTAATTTCTAGCTTTTTAAAATAAAACTACTCCCATTCATAAGGGAAGGAAAAGTTGAGGGTAGACTTTTAAAAAGATCTAATGTTAGAGCTTAGTGAGATCTGAATTACTCCTTAAAATCACTCATGTTATCAAACTACTCTTCAAATGATAGCATTTTGACATTTGGTGATTGCTGTGATGGTCTTTTCACAGAGTAACCATTTTATTACATTCTAGTAACTATGATGATTGAGGTTCTTAATAATTAAAAGAAACCCCCCTAAAATACTTTTTATCTTTTGAGTTCATTGAAATATAAGATTAATGATAATTTTAAAGTATTTGAGATTCCTCTCCTTTCAGCAACTGTTCTGTAAGTCTAGGAAAATTAATATAAACCTTAAACCTAACAATGTATGTGAATTGTTCATATATTATTCAGTATTGATGTTCAGAAAATGTTTAAACTCTGAAACTCAAGTCAGAATATTGTCAGAGAAGGAAGTGTTTGGAAATATAGTATTGTGATTGTTCTATTTTATTAGCTGGAAAAACAGGTTTCATGAATAATTATCTTGGCTACTATTTACCATAGTTATATGTCAGATATAACTGTCAGATATGGCTTTATAAATTTTTTTAAGAGGAGATTTTTATTTATTACAATAAAGGCAGTAAATAAATATCGTTAGTTCATAATTGTCTGTGTAACATGAAGTTTAGATGACTAAAAAATTTTTGGATAGCCTTTTCTAGGTGTGGATATATCTCCAGCAAGCTAAGAGTGTGTAATATCTTCTTTAGACCTGGCTTTGTATGTGTTTTCACACCCAAGCTGTTTGCCCACAGTGCACGTGAAATGACAGATATTTACTCCAAGGCTGTGTGAAGAAGGCAGGTAGTCTGTGTTTTTATGTGTGTATATATATAAAATATAGAAATATGCTTGTCTATATGAATATCTCATCTAGGAAGATCAAGAAACACAAAAATGCTACAATGTTATGCTATTTATGAGGCACAATTAGCAGTAAGAATTTGTGTTGGTTTAACTTTGTTCTGTTTTGTAGTTAAACCAAGAGTTGGCTTTCATATGTATCCTTCCTCTCAATCAATAGTTGGTGTAGTGTTTTAGTATTTTAATCTGCAGAGCTGGAGATGATAAACTGATAAATAGTAGTCCCAGGTAAAAAGGGAGAAAGGGAGAAAATAGTTCTCAGATCTTGGGTCTTGAATTGGACCTAGAGCAAGGGAGTAGGAATGACAGGAGGCTGAATAGATTTATCTTGTCAGTCAATATCAGTGAAACCTACTGGCAAAGTACACACTTCTTGCCCCTCTAGTTGTGGTCCATCTAGAAGACGGCATTCTATTGCTCCTGCAGATCACTGGCTAGCTTGAAGTGAAGCTTGCCTAGGACTTCACTGGCGATCTGCCAGAAGATACTGGAGTTTGTGTGGCAGGTCTTCTGAGTTTGTTTGGTTATTTTCTTCCCATTTTTTTTTTAACCCCCGAAAACATAGTGAAAAAGAGTATGTGGTTGTGGTTCTGTCAGAATACTAAAAAAAAAAAAAAGAGCCTAAATTCAGTTTGGAAAGGATTCATGATACTAGTATTTTTAAAAGTGATTTGTTATGTAACACTTTATTTTTAACGACAGTGTTTTATTTTTTTTTATAAAAGCATATAAACTTTGCATTTCATTTAGTCTCCCTGGATACATTAAGATAGATATAGGTTTGAAAAAGAGGCTAAAGTGAAAGTTAATTAAAGTGTTATGAAAAAAGTATTTCATCAAATGTTTTTCTGTAATTTGGATGAGCTGAATTTTATAATTATATGTTGTTCTGAAACAAATCATTTTTTCCCTTAGTCTTATAATAAGGATCTCACTTTATAGTCTAATTGGTAAGAAAATTAACCTGAAAAATTGCAAGAGAATTTTCTATCAAGTAAAAGACAGGGTGGTTAACTGGGCTTTCCGGATAAACTTAGACACAAGTCTATAATCAGTTCCAGTTTGAAGGCACAGTCCTTTTATGTCTGCAGTGTTTCCCCTTCATTTGAAGGGGAAACTGAGACCGTACCATGTCTTGGTTTGGGATGAAAACAGATTACATAATGTCCAATAAAATCAGGAATTTTAGTTTCTGCAGTGATCCGATAAGCATGCAGATATGAAACCTCAAAAACAATCCCAGCAACTGTCTTTTTCCTTGCAGTCACTATACTCTAATGTTAGTAATGAAAAAATAAGAATAGAATAATTAATACCCACTTTCTCACCAGTAAACTGAAGAAACCTTCTATAGATTTCTGAAGGAAACTATAGATTTCTTCCCCAGTCAGTGAATGTAATTGACCATGTCTAATTTGCAAGGCGTGAAAACACTGCACCTTCTAACAAATAACATTCCCATTTTTTTCCCTGTTAGTCTCACACATCTCCTTTAAGTTTTTTCATGTTTATGTATTTTTAATGTAGGTTCTCATTACTTCAATGACTAGTCAGCTGAGAGCAGTCCGAAAACCAACAGATTGGTTTAGTCTTTATCTCTTGAAGTTATAATAGCTAAAGATCTAATGATGCTTTATTTGTCTTTATAATCTTAAAAATTGGACATTTTGATGATGACTAACCATTGTCATGAAAGTTCATAACACATAAGGGGACCAAGGTATTAAATTAACTGTTTGATCCTGTGCGTAAAAGAACAGTCTGTGTTAGGCAGCAACTTTACCAACTGTTTTGTCTTTGGTAGTGTCCAGAGGTGGATCCCTCAGAGGATATATGAGAATGCAGGACTGAGGTGGTACAAAATATCCTTCTGTTTTCAGCAGTCTGTTCATTAGGAAGTTGAAAATTTTCTAAGGACAGGTATCAATTATTAAAACTGCAAAAAAAAAAGTAAAAAAAACCCCAATAAAAATCCATTTTAAAAATATTTTTGTTTGTCCTTCCCTTCATTGCAGAAGGAATGTGATGTAAGCAAGAATGTGAAGAAAAGCTGAACTTGCTTTTACATGTTTGAGGAAGCTTATTCCTTTATATTGGATTTTTATTTCTGAAGGATATTGCTATCTCACAGAAACTTGTATGTTTTTGTTACAACAGCAGCTTACATTAAATTAAAAGTATTCTTGTTGGCTTTGGTATTGTCGTTCTTCATCTTGTGTGTGTGTTTTAGTATATTGTTTTCCTTAGTTTGGGATTTCATTTCCCTCTTTTCCCTCTACACTCATCAGAAATAATCTAGACTATACATTCCATCCAGACATATGACACTTTAGAATCTGCTGCTAAACCAGCTACTGAGTTATCCTCCAACAGAAAAGCAAGTTTTACACAACTAATAAATGCTAAACTATTTAACTGGCCACAGAACAATTAAGCTCACATACAATGTTATTTTCTGTTAAAATTCAGCCATACGCCTAATGATAAAAGTTTCTGAATGAACTGACAGGTACAGGGTAAATGAGAAAACTAGGTTTTTTTTCTATCTAAATTTACATAAAAGCAATTCAGAATATTGATCTGTTGAAGCACTTACAGAAACAAAAAAATGGTCACTAGACATCAAAATTATAAAACTAAGAAGCCATTGCCAAAATGTGAGTATTACAAATTTTTACACAGAGTGCAATCTGTTAAAACAACAACAAAAAAAATCCCAGACCTTCCAGATTTAATATCAAATACATCAATCAGTTTAAAAATCAATGAGTTTGAATATAATTCATGAAAATACTTGAGTACTGTTTTGTTCTCTCTGCTCAGAATGCTTAGGTATCTGAAGATGTGTCAAAATAGTTGGAAAGTACTAATTTGCTGTTTGGAACATAATGTCATTTAAATGTATGTAGAAGTTAAGATGCATTTAAAACCTGTGGTTCAGTTATGTAGCTGCAGGTCACAGTGTCTTTCCTTTACTAGATGTGAAAACCAAATGCTTTTTGAAGTATTAGCATAACATACTCAAGAAATCATAGAATCGTAGACTCATAGAATGGTTTGGGTCAGAAGGGAGCACAAAGATCATCTAGTTCCAACCCACCTGCCATGGGCAGGGACACCTTCCACCAGATGAGGTTGCTCAAAGTCTTGTCCCGACTGGCCTTGAACACCTCCAGGGATGGTGCATCCACAATTTCTCTGGACAACCTGTTCCAGTGCCTCACCACCACCACCACTGTAAAAAATTTCTTTCTCATATCTGATCTACATCTACCAGCTTTCAGCTTAAAATCATTACCCCTTTTCCTGTCACTACACTCCCTAATAAAGAGTGCCTCCCATCTCTCCTGTAGGCCCCCTTGAAGTACTCTAAGGCCACTGTAAGTTTTTCCTGGAGCCTTCTCTTCTCCAGGCTGAACAACCCCAATTCTCTCAGCCTGTCCTCATAAGGGAGGTGCTCTAGCCCTCTGAACATCTTCGTGGCTCTCCTCTGGACTTACTCCAACAGGTCCATGTCTTTCCTGTGCTGAGGACTCCAGAGCTGGACACAGTACTCCAGGTGGGGTCTCACAAGTAGAGGGGAAGGATCACCTCCCTTGACCTGCTGCTCATGTTTATTTTGATGCAGCTCAGGACATAGTTGGCTTTCTGGGCTGCAAGTGCACATTGCCTGCTTTTGCCTGCTGAGACTTGTGTGGTATAGCTTGAACACTTGTCAGTGAAGACTGAGGAAATAATGTTTTTGAGTCCCTCAGCCTTCTCAATATCTCGGATAACCTGGTCTCCTATTTCCTTCTGGCCCACACTTTTCCTAGTCTTTTATCACCAACATACCTACAGAAGCTTTTCTTGCTGCCCTTGACATCCCTGTCCAGAGTTAATTCTATCAGGACTTTAGCTTTCCTAACCTGATCCCTGGCTGCTCAGACAATTTCTCTGTGTTCCTCCCAGGCTACCTGTCCTGTCTTTCCTTCCACCCTCCGTAGGCTTTATTTTTGTGTTTGAGTTTGTCCAGGAGTTCCTTGTTCATCTGTGCAGGCCTCCTGGTGTTTTTGCCTGTTTTCCTCTTTGCTGGGATCCATCACTCCTGAGCTTGGAGGAGGTGATCCTTGAATATTAACCAGCTTTCTTGGGCCCCTCTTTCCTCTAGGTCTTTGTCCCGTGATACTCCACTGAGCAGATCCCTGAAGAAGTCGAAGTCTGCTCTCCTGAAGTCCAGGGTAGTGAGCTTGCTACACAGCCTACTCACTGCCCTAAAGATCTTGAACTCTAACATTTCCTGGTCACTACAGCCGAGTCTGTCCTTGAGCTTCACATTCCCCACCAGCCCTTCCTTGTTTGTGAGAGCAAGGTCCAGCACAGCACCTCTCCTCTTTGGCTCCTCTGTCACTTGGAGAAGCAAGTTATCATCAACGCACTCCAGAAACCTCTTGTCTTGCTTATGCCCTGCTGTATTGTCCCTCCAACAGATATCAGGGTGTTTGAAATCTCCCATGAAGACCACGGCTTGTGAACACGAAGCTGAACCTATCTTCCTATAGAGGGTCTCATCTGCTTGGTCTTCTTGGTCAGGCAGCCTTAACAGATCCCCAGTATAATGTCACTTGTTCCTGCCCTGCCTTTAATCCTGACCCATAAGCTCTCAGTCGGCTCCTCATCCATCCCCAGGTAGAGCTCTGTGCACTGCAGTTGGTCATTGACATAGAAGGCAATGCCTCCTCCTCGTGTCCCCTGCCTGCCCTTCCTGAAGCATCTGTATCCTTTCATTCCAACACTCCAGTCATAGGAGCTATCCCACCACCTCTCCATGGTGCCAATAAATTCATATATATTACTTTGTGTATAGTAATTACTACTACATGTGTATTAGTTACTAAATATTAATTACGTCCTGTATAGCATACAGGAATGATAAGCAGAAACATGTTAATAAGATGGTCCTGTTATATGTTTCTTATTTAGACAAAATGGAGTAATCTGAAGTAGGACCTTAGATATGCAGTTGATACTTTGTCTTATTTTCTTATCGATGAAATTAATTATTAATGGCAAAGATCTTTTTGTGTGAGAGAGATTTCAGATTGGGCTCTGTGTTCCTCATTTTTGAGATGAGACCTGTTTTAATTGCAAGTGTGATTTGATATGACACCCTGCTATTTTTAAGCAAAAGATAGATCTTGGACAGCTGTGAAAACTCATAAAGGAAAAAAAAAACCCCAAACAGCTGTCTTGCAAAAATATGCTGCTCCCTGGGAAGCAGTAACTCCTGATCCCATTGACTTCAGGCTGTCTTATACTGTGGTGAGTAACTTCATCTTGTGTGAAACAATGACTCCCAGGTCAACCACACTGCTTGAAGAAACTCTATAGGAGCTGAGAGCAGCAGCAAGGCCAGGAGCAGCTGTCTGACCAGGGCTTGCCTCTCTGTGAGATAGCCTTTCTTACCTCCCCTGAGTTCAGAACTCTGCAGGAACCGCTGCCTTACCAGAGAGATTAGTCTAACATCTTTTTCTTGCAAATCAGATCCTCCCATTATATAATGGAGGAGAGCCACAGGACCCTTATGTAAAATATCTTCCTTTGGGGGTGCTGGAGATGTTGGCTTTTGCACTTTTAACGACTCATGGACCTAGTAGGAGTCGGAAGAATCATGTCTTATATAGGAGCAGAGCTACAATCTGTAGTCTTTCCATGGGTGAAACACCAAGCTACTGTTTGTTGTTTGATGACTGTTTGTGCAAGGTACAAATTTCCAGGGGGATTTGACACGATATCCTTCATTTTAGTTTTCTTTTATCTTAAGCACAAAGCAATATATTTGAATTTTCAAATATTTTGTCAATAGGAATGTCATTAACAGACCTCCAGAAACTGCACAGACAGAGCACACTATCGACAGCAAGGAATATTAAAAAAAGGGGTGAAATAACAATGTCTAGAAAAGGTCTCACCAGGCCAAAATTACCATTGACAAAACAAGAAAGAACAAGAGGTAGTGATGTCCAACTCTTCTAAAAGCTCCCTACTGGAATATAACATGTCCTCACAGGGAAGAAAGGCCACGACATTCCTGAGTAAATCAAATTCACAGGCTAATTCTGGCATAAAATTCTGCACAAGCTCATTCTTATAAAATGAAAATGAACTATGGGAAATAACTTTGTCAACTGAATTATTTCTTAAATACTCTCTGTGCTATGTGTATTCTTCCTAGCCATAACGAAACAGTGTCACTAACGGCTATGAACAAGTAACTCTCTTACCAAAGCTCAAATCTCTGGGTATTTTGCTGCGGTGGAGAGCAATTCTCAGTTGTGAATTTTTATTGTTTTGTCTCTCAGAGAATGCTTCCTTTTCATCTAATTTTTATAGTGAGCAGTACTACTGCCTTTTAAGGATCTGTGGTAATTTTTATGCCATTCATTATATTTTTGTAAACAACTGGTCAGGCAGGAATTGTTTCCAGTGACACTATATATATGTAAGGACAGCTTCCAACAGAAAAAAAAAAAAAACAACAAAACCTCAAAATCAACCCAAACCTGTTACCAGTCAAAGTAAAATCTTACTTGAACTTTCTTATTTGCTACATGCACACATTTAGCATAAGTTTCTTAATTGTATCCAAGAGATGTAGTTTAGTGACCCAGGAGGAAAATATGCTGTCTGAGCATGCAGGATTGAGGTTAGGAAGGCCAAAACTGACTTAGAGTTGAATCTGAACGACAACAAGAAGGGCTTCCACGGTTACATCAGCAGCAAAAGGCACACCAGGGTAAACATGGGCTCACTGCTGATGGAGGCAGTGGCCCCGGTGGCAAAGGATGTTGAAAAGTACAAGGTACTCAGTGCCTCAGTCTTTACCGGTAATATTTGACCTCAGGAATCCCAGGCACGTGAGACCTGAGGGAATGCGTGGATAAAGGAAAACTTACTCTTGGTGGGAGAGGATCAAGTTATTGCACATTTAAATAAATGGGACATAACCATGTCACCTTTATCTTCAGGAAAGACGAGAAAGATGATCCAGTGAACTACAAGTCAGTCAGTCTCAACTTGATCTTTGTGAAACTAAGGGAGCAAATGATCCTTGTAACTATTTTCAAATGTATTAAGTATCATATGAAGAACAAGAAGGTGATAGGGAGTAATCAGCATGGATTTATGAAGGAGAAATCATGTCAGACTCATCTAATGGCCTTCTGTCAAGAGGTGACTGACTTGATTGATGAGTGGAGAACAGTGTACGTTTTTTATTTTGACTTTTGTAAGGCTTTTGACACTGTCTCTCATAACATCCTCATAGACACCTGGTGAAGTATGGGCTGGGTAAGTAAACAGTGAGGTGGACTGAAAGCTGACTGAACTTCTGGGCTCAAAGAGTTGTTATCAGTGATATCAAGTCCATCTGGATGCCAGTCCCTAGTGGTACACCCCAGTGATTGATACCAGGGCCAATGTTTTGTAGTATCTTTATCAATGACTAGGATGATGGAGGGAGTAAAGAAGAAGAAGGTACTAAGCTCTTTTCTGTGGCATCCAAAGACAGGACAAGGGCAATGGTAATACACTGACATACAGAAAATTCCATTTAAAACCAAGATTTTTTTTTTAACATGATCATAATCACAATGTTATGTGTTGCTCAAAGAAGCTGTGGACCCCCCATCTTTGGAGATATCCAAAACCTAACTGGACATGGTCCTGAGCAACATTCTCTTGCTCTGAGCAGGAGGTTAGAATAGATGATTGTTGTGGTTTTGTGTGGTGGGTTTGTCTGGTAGCAGGGAGGGGCCACAGTAATGGCTCCTGTAAGTAGCTGCTAAGGGTTTCCCTGGATGCCAGGTCTGCTTGTAGAAAAGGAGGGGCTGCAGTGACGGCCCCTGCTAAGGGTTCCCCTAGCTCCCAGTCTTCTCTGGCAGCAAGGGAGGGACTACAGTGGTGGCTCCTGTAAGTGACTGCTAAGGGTTCACCCCCACCCCTTGCTCCAAGGTTTCAGTAGCCAGCGGAGGGGAGTGGGGGAAGGAGTACCACGGATCTAGCCCCTGTGAGAAACTGCTGGAAGTTTCCCCAGCTTCAGTCTGGACCCAACCCAGCCCAGGGCTGAGCCAATCGGCGCCTCTGTGGATGACACATTTAAGAGGGGACACAGAGCAATGGGTTGGCGCGGCACTGGGCAGGGCCCGGCTTGAGTAGACCGGTCCAGCCATCCAGCTGTCCGCCTGGCTTCTGCAAACTGACCTGCCGTAGCCCAAGCCTCTGCCATGGCTCATCTGAGAGTCAGTTTCCTTGGGAGCTGATGAAGACCTGTGGCAGAGAGAAAAGCGGGATCTGAGAGAGGGACAGCTACACAGACAGCTACTGACATACAGTCAGAGAAGGGAAGCAAGAAGGAAGGAAGGTCCCCATGGAAGTTCCCCTGCAGCATGGTGAAGATTCATGGTGATGCACAGTTTGTCCCTTGGTGCAGCCCATGAGAAGATGCAGCCATCCACCTCAAGCAGGAATTTTGGAGTAGCCGAAGCTGGAGCCAAGCAGTTGTTGGGGGGCTGTGGCCCTGTGTGGAAAAGAACTCAAGCCGGAAGAGTTTGAGAAGAACTCTCCCGTGAGAAAGGACCCCACGCTGGAGCAGGAAAAGACTGTGAGGAGCCCTCCCCTGAGGAGGAAGAAGCAGTGGACTGACTGCAACCCCCATTCCCTGCCCCCTGAGCTGCTGGGGAGGGGGCGAAGGTACAGAACAAAGCCTTTGGGCTTTGGGAAGGAGGGAGTTGTGGGGGAGAAGTGCCTTACTAAGATGTAGTTTCTCTCTCTCATTATCCTGCTTCTTGTTGTAAATAGTTAATAAATTCAATTGTTTTGTTTTGTTTTGGTTTTTTTCTTCTTCCGAAGTCGGGTGGGTTTCTTGCCCGTGACCCTAAGTGGTGAGTGAAACCCTCCCTGTCCCTGCCTCAGCCCACCAAGTGTTTAACAAAAGACTGTCCTCTGGTGGCATTTCTAATCCACTACAGTGATGCTGCTGATGATCCAGGGATGCCTTCCTGCTCTGTGATTCTGTGACTCTTTGTAGTGCATGTCCTCATACCAAGATGAACACTGTTGATAAATAAAATATGCTTGGAATAACAGCATACAAGGTAATAAATACATTCATTTATGGAATGATTTGTGAAGGTAAAATATCTCAGAAAATCTGGGAAATAAGCAGATTTGCAGAATGCATACAAACTTTCCCAGATTTTCTGTCATTGCTACAGTATTTTCAATTATAGAGATAAATAAAGGGTTTTACCCCTACTAGTTCCACTTACATTACAGCTTTCTAGTTTTAATTGTAATATTTCAAAATTTGAAAGTTACATTTTTTTCAGACTGTAAAGGAAATTATTACTACATAAGCCTTATTAGTAAGGTTGCATAATGGATGGAGATGATGGAGTATTTTTCCTACTCAAGCGAATGCCTTGGTTTTTAATCTTTGTATCCTTGCATTGACAATCTTGTTGCAAGGAGGTATGGCATTCTGAGGACAGTGAAATAATAGAGCAGTGAAATCAAACAAATCATATTCTCCATTAAAATAATGGGATTTAACATGTTGCTTAGGAACATAACCACTTTTAATCATCCCTCTCATGTCCAGTTTGTATAGGGTGATTTTCAGTGGTGTGAAATATTTCTGACACCTTGTTTAAGAGCTTTTAGACTTTATTACACCAGATCTTTATAATGTTTCACAAATGAATGTGCTTTCTTTTATAAACTTTTTAAAAGGTCTTCCCATCTGGAAATACACTTGACTATAACCTTTTCAGGCTAAATTAAGATGAGTTCATTTTGATAATTTTTTATTTCACTGGTAATGTGCTGTTTAGTCACCAGATAATGGGGCTTTTCATAGATGATGAGAACTCATTATCCCAATCTTCTAATAGAAATACATCTTATCACAGGTGCGTGACCGCTATTCTTGATTTCATTTGAGATCACGTCTGAAAAAATACATAAAATATTGTATCTTCGTTGTCCGTGGGGCAGCTTGTTCATAGACATTGTCCAAATCATTCACTGTGAAGTCCAGGTTTGTCCTGTTTGTCCTCTACCAAGAACGTAACTTTTAATAGTCTGAAATGCAAGTTTAAATATCTAATAATAACGAAGAAGAAATCAGACCTTTTTCACTTACTCATCTCTGTGCTATTGCAGGACCAGAAGACATTTTGTACAAGATTTATCTCTAATCGTGGTTATTCTTAACTACATGGGGCATTCAGGACTTTGTAGCTCTTACTCTGGAAATTCAGGACAGAAAGATGTGTTTTAAACTTTGATTTGTTGATGGAAGGACCGGAAGGCATTCTAATTTCTGAAAAGGATTTCGTGCCATATGTGAATATGGCTTAAAGAAAAGATCTGTCCTCATAGGTCATACATGAGATAGATCTGTTCTTCCTGAGCAAATGCATTTGTTTTGGTAAAGAAAGCAGACTTTCTCTGGAATAAAGGTCAGACTGAAATTAGGCTTTTTGGGGGATGACTGTAGGTACAAGAAAATTAGTTGTGTACTTCCCTACTGGTATTGCACAATATGCAACTCCTAGCATTCTGGACCTTCAAGAGTTCCTTGAGGACTTTTTACATGTCCTACCTTCATGATGCTGTGGGAAGTAACTGTTGAGATGTGTGTGCACATTGTATTGGGTGTAGGTGGCAAGGTGTTTGAAGTTTCTCCTTGTCTAAATCAGTAATTAAATATTTATTTTAGTTGTCAATAAATTAAGTTAATTTTCCACAAGTCAAGTTTCTTCTGTCTGTGATAGTAACTGACAAGTGATCTCCCTCATTCTTCAGTCTTCCTATTTTTCCCCCCATCACACTGAAGGGAAAAGTGAGCATGTGGCTGGGTGGACATTTAGCTGCTATCCATGGTTAACACACCATGCCCACTAACTCTATTTGTGTTCTACAGCCAGCCATTATCCTCTGTGCATTTTCTGCAAGAATAAAATTTTTCAGAATTACATAGGTTAACAGTGATTAGCATTTTGCATTTCAACATATCTTCCCAGGACTCTTCAAAATGCTGTATTTATTCAGCATAACATGCCCTTTCTCTGACACCTGTAGATTCTTTCCTTACCTTCTTTTTTATTTTAAATTTCCTTTGCTGTAATATCAATCTGCTGTGAACATCTCCCGGAAGTGACAGTAATGTTCTGCTGAGCTGCTTAATACATTTCAGCTTGCCTTCTTTCTGTGACATTGTGACAATTAAGGTTGATATATTTTTGCATTTAATGCATTATTGCAGATGCTCGGTTGTTGTCTTTCAGATTCTGCAGTCAGATTCTGCCTGATACTATGCCTTAGCCATGCAGCTTCCTACATACTTTTTTACCAGTTTCAATTGTTTTCTATTTAGTGGAAGGTCACAGATAATTAGTGAAGTTTTGGGTTTTTCTGTGAGTACTTAGGTTTAACTCCAGATTTTATTCTATTTAGACTCTCTTGGAAATTCTCTTACCGTCTTTTTAGTTTATCCTCATCAATTTTTAGTTTAAGTCTTTCTTAATCCTCTCACACAAAGTTTAGTTGCCTAGGTTGCCTAAAAAGTTTTTGAGGATTTGGTAGATAGTTTGAAATTTTTTTTTTGACCTCTTCTTTATTGTCTATACATATTCCTTCTCTGTATCTTCATTTTATAACTAGGTCTTTCATATCCTTGACACTATGCTTATGACATACTTTATGTTGAAAGGATACAAGCTATCACGAGAAAATGAGGGATCAAACAAGGCATCAGGGGCTAATCAACTTTTTCAGAAAGAGTAGATAGAGTGAACTTTTCTCGAGTATTGCAATTCAGCAATCAACAATTTGGGAAATAATGACCAGGTGATCCAAGTGTCACAATTATAATAGCTACTGGTGAACTTAAAATCTATGAATTCACCTAAATCTTCTCTGAACATACATAATCCTTTGCCTTCCATTGAATCTGATTACAGTATTTTCTGCCATTGAATTACACACTGCATAAGAAAACACTTTGTGTTAAAATGCTGCCAGGTAATTTCAGTGGCTGTCTCTGAGAAACAATCACTTCCTCCCTACTCACATTCCTGGCCTGACTACATTGTAGATGGTGTTTGTCCCCTGCCCTGTTCCTGAAATTTCTGTGTTTCCTGGATTGACCTTGAATTTGGATTGTTATTTCGCCTTTGCATGATGTTTGCTGGACTGGTGGTAGGACCAGTTGCAGTCCTCACTGTGCTCTGCTGGCCTGCCTCTGGTGTTGTGGGACTATGCCCTGTCAGTGAGGGCATTGCCATCATGCTTTCCATCAGGTCCAAGCTTGCCTTCCATCAGATAACACCCTAGTTTTGCTGTCCTCTGACAGTGTGTACAATTAAACGGTTTGCATTGTATGACTCAGTATAAAGGTGTGCATTATTTTGAACTTATCACCATTGAATAGTTCCTTCTAAGTCATTCAGGAGAACAGTGCTCCACTCATTCTTATGGCAATTAAGAGTCTGCCTCTTGATCATCATTTTTCAATTGCTGTTTTAGAGTAAGCTATCAACAGGCACATTGCAGGGTCTGGGTTTGTGCATGAGGAAGACAGCATTTTCATGTTAGAACAAGCCTGCAGAATTGGTCCTCTTTTTAAATGCTGTGGGGGCTGAGTTATCAGGTTTTAACTCAATCTTTAATGTGAAGTCAGCTTTGCTTTCACCTCAACCTTAGCATTCCCCATTAAGAAAACATGCATAAAGACAAATATGTTTCTTTCTGGGATGGAACAGGAGAAAGGAAGTCATACTTAACAGATATTATTTTCTTAATTTAATATGAATTTGTAAAAGTATATTAAGCACCACAGCAATGACAGTAAGCAATAATAAGACCTAAAGTGCAAAGAAATGGGAAGAACTAGATTATGTATTCCCATGAAACTCTCAAGAATAAAGGGCAAAGAACAGTTTTAGTTTTAGATAAGAAGCTGGGGGAATTAAGTGGTGTATGGCATAAAGAAGTGTAAATTCTACAAAAGCATATAAGACTTTCTCTGAAGTCCATCTACCTTAAAGGATACAGCACCATCAGGATTCTAGGGGGGAAGCTCTGGAGGTTAAATTCCCCAAATGAAGGGAATTTTAATTTTCAAACATCTGAATAATTGTAGCATAAAAGAGAGAGAAAAGCCAGCTGTGATTTCTGATGTGACTCTTGCAAAAGCAGAACAGAAACCAAACAGAGACTGCATACTGCATTCTTTATTTTTATCTGTATTGTGCTTCTCCCCCCCTGCCCCCGCAACTTGCTCCATATACTTTTTCCTCCTACTTGTTTGGATAGTGGCTGTAAAACCCAATCTGTCATGTGGATCTGTTTTAAGAAGCAATAGCTCTAATAGCATTACATTTTTTATGAGCCTATTTATTTTCCAAAAAGTTTCATGATACTTTGTAAAATATGTGATAGGAAGAATAAATGTCTTTTTTAGTTAACTTGGTCTTAAGAGATCATAAAATATGATTTGAGCAAGTTCTCACTAATGGTAGCAAAATGTCGAGAGTTTAGAAAAATCAATTGAGTGTGTTAATCTTTTTGAAGATAAAAGCTTTTGCGACAGTAAGAGTAACCTATGATCTCTTAGTTCTTAGTATAACATCAGAAATGACTTTCAAAGGCACGTAAGAACACTGTGAGGAAGTTTCTGTCTTGATATAGCAGTGCTGTTTTGCTGGACACTGAAGGCATATGAACATTTAATAATCATTGTAGCTATCAGAAAATAATTTCATAAATTCATGAAGTACTTAATAAATTTAAAATGTACGTAAGCGATAAACATATCAGTCATGATAAAATATGTTGGGTTTTATGTCCCTTTCTGGATTTGACATGGGTGTTTGTGACCAAATTGAGACAAATAGTATTAGATATTTGTGAAGTAGTAGATGTACTGTTGCACACTTTAAACACATAACATCCTTTGTTTTGCTCTTGTCTTTTAATGAGTGTCATATTTTATACTCCAGACAGGGGGACTAAAAAGTGTTTACTGTTTATGAACATGTCTGTGGGAAAACAATGAAAGACTGGCGAGGAGGATTGTAAACACGGTCAAGTAACATGCATCTGGGGTGTTGAAAAACACATAAATCACACTAATTGTTGTTTAGCTTTGTGTGTTAGAAAAGTAGAACCTCTGTGTTTAGATAACGTGATCGAGGCACCCTATTGAACATATTTGAGATTCCTACCCTGCTGTGGGAAAGCCCAAAGCACAGCAATAAATTACATCTGAATGAATCCGTAATATACAGGCACAACCAGTATGCTTGGCATTCTTTTTTCAAGGACCGACCTCCATGGTACCTGCATTCCTGCCTGTGTGCCTCTGCTGGGGTGCTGCTTCAGGGATCCCCCAGCTGGTGAGGTAATGAAAATAGATTTACTCTTTGCATTTCATCCATGATTTTGTGGTTCTTCCTGCATCTTGCCTGTGTCAGCTCACACAAGTCTGTCTATGGTGACAATTATAATTCACAGTTGAGTATATAAACACTTGTGTGTGGAGTGCTCCTCAGAGCTTTAATATAATAAGAGGAGAAAGCAAATGATATCTCTCTTTTACAGGTGAGATACAAAAAATATGAAAAGTATGACTTAATAAACTTACATTTGAAGTTTGACACCAAAAAAGAGGACAGAGGTAAATCAATCCTTGAGGCAGAAAAAAATTTGTTTAGCACATAACCAACCTATCTTTCTCAAGGCAGAACATAAGATTCGTAAACTCTGAGTACACTTGCCTAAATTATATAGAACACTTAGGTAAATTTTTTTCTTTGCTGGAACAAATAAGGGTATTCAGCTCATTCAGGAGTACTCCCATCACAGTAGTGTTTGACAGGAATGTAGGTACATGTATTAAAGTGAGACATTTGAAACATCCTGAACTTTAGGACAGGGAAGATGTCGTGGGTTAAGCAGAGCAGAGTTAATTTTTTTTTTTCCTTTTCCCTTCTCTTCATAAATAGTTAGCAAGAAGCTATGTTTTGGATTCCTGCTCAGGAGGGAATTGATAAGAGAAGAACGTTTATAGTTATTGCTAGGATGTTGCTATTTGTTCTCAAGGACATACATTCAGCCTTTTGGGGGGGAAGAGACAG
>WKFP01014161.1:623390-663351 GCA_011057875.1 Pterocles orientalis | reverse complement strand
TCCCTCCTTTGGGGCCATTGGCTGGGAGTGGGCTGGGCCTTTGGCCATCAGGTGGGGAGGGGTAGTATCACTGTGTATCACATTGCATCTTTGTATATAGTATTATTTCTAATATTATTGTAGTTTGGTAATTAAATTGTCCTTATCTCAACCCGCGAGTCCTCTTTGCCATTTACCTCTTTAATTCTCTCCCCTATGATTGGGTGGGGGCAGGGACTGTGTGAGCGGGTGTGTGTGGTTTGGCCCCCAGCCAAGGGCCAACCCCTCACAGAAGAAAAGGATGACATCATGATCCTTCATGCAGTAGCCCAAGACTTTCTCTAATTTAAAGTGAAGAGTCTTGCAACTCAATACATAATATTTTGATGACAGACTAATAAATTTGGGAAGGGCTACCACTTGATGGTAATTAAATTAAAAGTTAGTTACATCCATTCCAACTCATGAATGAGTGCTACCTACACCACAGTGGGCACACAGTCATAATACATTGCAGAATTTTGACCAGATTTTTAGATATTAAAATACTGCTTGGTTTTATGATGTCACTCATTGAATGCTAGGAATAAAACAAGCTTAAAGTGCATACATTTCATGGCGAGATATTTGCCTCTAAGAGCCAGATTTGGTGTGAGATTTCAAAGCGTAAAAACTGAGTTTACAATCTATTTACGGTTTTCTTGCAATAAGATTTTCAATCTTTTTCTCCTCTTACTTTCTTAATTTCTAACTAGCTTCAGATAGTGTTTCTTTAACCTCTACCCCTTCTTTTCATCAGTTTCAAGTACCACGAAATAGTTCAGGACAGTAATGTCTGAGTGAAAGACATCTAATATGGTATTTATTGACCTCTTTTCCCTTGTGTCAGTTGCTTCAATCACTTCTGATAGTTTCCCTTTTCCTCCTCTGCATCCCAAAGTAATAAGTCATCAGCCCATCAGCAGAACTTGTGGTACTTATCAGCACTTTCTAACACCACCTGAATCATCTGTCTCAGTTGGGATCTTCCTTCTCTAATTCTGATTTTCATCAGAAACTGTTATGCTTTTATCAAAGTGCCACAAGGGCTCTTCAAAATAAAGGTAATGTTGTTAATATACAGGTCTTTTCATCAGCTATGGAGGGTCAAACTTGATAACCTGTAAAATAATTTGGTCTCTGTGTTTATGAATAGGTCTCATACTCAGTTCTTGGCTTTAGGGCTTAGAATCAGAGCATTTATGAGGCCAGAGGGACTGTTAAGATATCTTCTCTGACCTCCTGTGATCCCATTCCACAAACAGTAATTTTTGATGAAAAATAAAATTCAGAAAGACCAAATACATTTTCAAAGCTAGGAAATAGCTGCAAACACTTTTTTCTTTAATTACTATTTTTTTCAAAGATAAAATATTCATTTAAGATATTTTAAAAAGAAAATATTTAGACCTTTAATTTCAACATTGAAAAATCCTTAAGGTACAAACAGAAGGAAAAAGACAAAGGGTTTACAAAAAGGAAAATATTTTGCACTGTTTTGAATTACACATTTTGTATTGTCCCAAATCAATGTTTCTAAAGAGGGTGGGAAGGATGTAGGAGAGATGAGATCTGTTTAGTTTCTGATAGGAATTAAAGTCAAATCATAGATGGTTTTACTTTGTCTCATTTAATTTAGTTAACTGACAGATGAAAAGATGATCAATGTTTGACTACTCTTCTGGGAGATGTAGTTTGCCTATTGTATATGTGAGACATCAAAGGAGAGCACTCACAGTTTCCTTCTGGTTTATTATAGTGGTTAATCACCCTCATTACAGTGAAAGTTGTACTCAGTGTATTATTCTTGTTCACTTGAGTGTGTGTGTATGTCTAGGTAACCAACATAAATGTAGTAACTCACTATGCTTAGTTTTTGAGATGACGTGTGCTGTTGCACTGTTGCACAACCTTGAAACTTTTTATCAAGCACAACAGCAGTTTTATTGACTAGTTCTCTATTTGTTTCTTAATCATCTCATCTTAGTATACTTGTTGTCTGTTAGGAATCATTTAATCCAAAAATTTTTCTCACTATCCCATTCTATTCCCTCTTTATAGGTGTAATTCTGTAGCATTTATCTGCCCAAAACAAAAAGGTACTTCAGATTTTCTCTAGAAATATGACTGTTAATTATACCTTAATTATATCTTAGTCTGAGAAATTTCCAATGCATATATAGCATATAATAGTGCTCAAAAACTGAGTCTGAATTCCAGTTTTTCATTTCTCCATCTTCTATCCCTTTCCAACTAGTTTACAGCAAGATCAGTTCTTCAGCCTTGGTTATAGACTGGTTCTGTTTTCACTTTCTTTCTACGTCTTCTGTTTAAAAGGTTCTAGTCACAGTACAGTAGTTCACAACTATCTATACTTGTTTACAAAGGTAAGATTTATGGCAGTCTCTTAGTGGCATATACCTTTGCACCCACTGCTGTATAGAATCATAGAATCATAGAATTATAGAATCGTTAAGGTTGGAAAAGACCTCAAGGATCATCAAGTCCAACCCAACACCACCTAACTCACTAAACCATGTCCCTAAGCACCACATCTACACGTTTCTTGAACACCTCCAGGGATGGTGACTCCACCATCTCCCTGGGCAGTCTGTTTCAACGCCTGATCACTCTTTCAGTGAAGAAATTTTTCCTAATATCCAGCCTAAACCTTCCCTGGTGCAACTTGAGGTCGTTTTCTCTTGTTCTATCACTTGTTAAGTAATAAGCTAAGATTAGATGTGGCCAAAGGCAAACAGAATTTTGAGAGAAATCCTAAGTATGGAACTACCAAGTCATTGCTTATTATTTGCTGGACTTGGCAACATACAGCAAAAACAGAAAAAGGGTTATCTCTGAAGCAACCATGCCTATTCCAGGAGTCAACAGCTGGGAAATAACCACGAGAGATGGCAGGAGTTTTTTTGTCTGAATACCAGACACTGTCACCAGTATGTTCTGAGACAGCCATGCTGTATTCCAAACAGATTCTCGACATCATTTTCGGGTAAGAGCAAGTTTACTGCTCCCTTTAAAAATTGGCAAAATTGGCAAATTGAATTAGATTAGGAACTGGTTGAGCTTTTTACTCACTGCACTTCCCAAGCGATACAAATTCATCAAATGAAATGTTTCATACAAAAGTTGTCTTTTGATGGCAGTTGATGATATAACAGTTTCAGCCAAAGCAGAATGTGGTCAGAAGGATGAGATAACCTCAGGCTGAAAATATTAAACCAGTTCATCAAAGAAGTATAACAAATATCAGTTATTCTCATTAGAAGGAGCTAAATCCAGTGAAATACAATTGAAATGTCACAAAGTGCTGCAACAGCAAAAAACCAAGTCTGTAGTCTGCCCAGCTCTGTATCTCAAAAAAATTGTCATGTCACAGACAAATACAGTCAAAAATTGAACAAAATAATGCTTGAACAGAAAGAATCTGCAGAGTACAGAAGTACCTTCTATTTGCAGCAACATATTTTTTAACTCTTGAAAATACTTGCAAGATAGCAATCGATTGATGTCACATTAAGAAGGGGGGTTTCCTCCAACCCTTTATACTTGATTAGCCTGTCAGTTTCCCAAGAAAGTCAAGGTCCTTGGGCCCATACAACCTGCCATCATCCCATGTGGGGACTTTATGAAACAGCCCACTATATCAGAGGACAATTCAACTAACCTATCCAGGGACCCACACTGACAGCATCACTGAGTCAAATCCCTTATTACAGTCATTCAAGTTTCTGGAAACTCATGCAAAGCAAATTCTATTGTATAAAATACAGATTGTTGACAGTTAAGTTTCAGAGATTACAGGTGATAGACTGACTGCAAGAACAATGTATAATCAATCTTTAGTTGTTAATAACTGCTAGCATAAATTAATTGTTTAACATGCATAAAAAGAGGTTCTTAACAAACCATCTTGCCCTTTGGGGGAGAAGGCAGGTTCAGCCTGTCAACTGATCCCAAAAGTTATGAAGGAGTCTTCCCTAACTTTCTGGCCTCATCAAATTATTTTTATACAATTTCTTTGCATTTAAATGGATCTTGAGTGTTTAGTCATACTTTATGACTGATTGGTGCAAAATTCTCTTGCTTCACTCTTAAAGATATAGTCAATAAAATAGACAGTGCATGCTAAAGGAGGAGTGATCATGCCTTGGTGGCAGGCAGCCTTGGGATGGAGGTGTGGTTTGGTGTTATAATGACTTTATAATGAACAAAGTTAGTTTCCAGAGAGCGATTTCAACACAGTTGCTTGGCACAGTAACTGACATCTTTGTTTTTGAACAGCTGCTATGCAGTTTATCGGCTCATAGTACAATCATGTCCCCATCTCCTGTAGGGGAGTGCAACAGAGCATGACACGGTGTCTACACCTCCTTCTATCCCCTGTGTTCTGCCTGTTCTGTACAGGATGTGTTTGTTACCTGGGAGCCCACTGCAGAGTGAATTTTTTGCTTGCCAACCACACCTTTGTTCCAGAAAGTAGCAACCGTTTAGCCTAAAGATTTTTCTTATTATATTATAACTTCTTTTAGGATGTAAACATTAGACAAACTGATTTCCCCCACCACCACCCCAGTCATTTTCCCAAAAATGGAGAAAAATTATAAAATAAAATTAATCCTTGCAGTTATCAAACACTTTAGGAAGCAGCATGTGAAGTGTGCAATAGGATCAGAAGGGGACATCACTGACAGAAAAGTGTCTAAATGATCAGAAAAGGTGTGATGGGTTTGCCCTTGGCTAGGGGCCAAACCACACACCCGCTCACGCAATTCACCCCCCCCACACATCCAAGCATAGGGGAGAGAATTAAAAGGGTAAAGAGAAAAAAAGGACTCATGGGTTGAGATAAGGACTAAACTACAATAATATCGAAAATAATACTATATACAAATATTCAAATCAGTGTGTCCTCAAAATTGCAGACATATAAGTAATATAGTCCCACAGGATCTTGACAGACCAGATTTTAAAAGTGTCTGGATTAGGAAATGGTAAAGTATATTAAAAAGATGACATTTTATTCCATTCTTTATAATTTGCTTGTACACCAGCTGTTCTTGAAAGGGCGAGCACTTGACTCTCTAAACATGTCTCTCAGATGCATGTTATTCTGGTTACAGGGCTTCACAACCAACTTGAAAAAAAAAAAGAGAAAAAAAATGCTAACTACATCAAACTCTCTAGCTCTCAGATTGCCAGCCTGACTAAAATGTGGTCTCAGTTTTTAGTATCATTGCTTTAAAGGGCAGTTGTCATAGTTTAAACCCAGCAGACAGCTAAGTCCCCCCCAACCACTCACTCACTCCTCCCCAGCAGGATGGGGAAGAGAAACAGAAGGGTACAAGTGCAAAAACTTGTGGGTTGAGATAAAGATATTTTAAAAAGTAAAGCAAAAGCCATGCATGCAAGCAAAGCAAAAAAAGGAATTCGTTCACTGTTTCTCATCAGCAGGAAGGTGTTAAGCCACCTCCAGGAAAGCAGGGTAAGAGTGACTTAACTCTGAAAGTCCAGAGCTTCCTCTCTCTTCTCCAGTTTTATTGCTGAGCATGATGTCATATGGCCTTTTCTGTTGTTTCTCACACCACCCCTCTAGTGAGTAGGCTGGGCATGCACAAGGAGTTGGGATGGCTCCAATGACCAAAGGGATGTCCCACACCATATGATATGTGTCCAGCTGTACTTCCAATGTTCATGTATCTTTTTCTATGTTCAGTTAATTATCTAGCATTATTTCTTTCTCAGTAAGAAAAAAAAATGTGGTTTATAAGAGAGATTTTGAAGGGAAGGTAACAGATGAAGTTCACCTACTATATACTGTGTTCTTCAATTGACAATGGAGACTTTTGCTTATCATTGGGAGAAACATTCTTAGACAGACGTTGACTCACACATGCACATGTACATACATATAACTCCCACTTAATTGTTAACATAAGCCATGATTCTGAATTTTATTGTATGAGTTCTTTTGATGTCAATGTACAAAATTAAAAGCACCTAGGATGCTGATAAAGAAAGTGTAATATAGGGAAAATAAACTATATTTACTGGGCAATATTTTATATAAAATTATTTTAACAAGCAAGTCAATAATGAAAGTTAACAGTACATTTTACCTTTTTCTTGCTTAACATTCTAATCAATATGTGACGCAGGCAAGAATAGGAAAGCACTTATTAGATGATGTGTATTGGAAGAACACTAATTAAATCAATTTGTATTTTTTAGTCTTCATTTCAGCATTTTTCTTGTTTCTTTTACAGTCTTAACTGTGTTTTTGTCCTTTCACTGTAATGAAATCTTGCGGTTCTGTCCTTCACTCTGCAATTCATGAACACCTGCCCATCTGAACCAATTGCTTACTTCCTTGAGGGTGTGAGTATTTTAGGAATCTATGCTTCATCCATTGAGATAACTGTGACTAGTGGCATAATGACTGACAGCTGTCTTGACAGTATATTTTATTTAACAGCAAGAAAAAAAAAAGAGAAAGGAGTATTTTAAATATCAATATTTATATATTTTTATCATACCTGAGGTATTGCGGTCATAAGAGTGAACTTGACAGGCTTAGCACTTTGTGCATGATCCCATGGGTTCCTGTGTCCTGTGCTTTCTTTTCCTGATGACTACCCTCAGGGAAATTTGTGGTTTTAATAGCTCTGTGTGAATTTATTCATCTTCCTAGAAGTATTCTAATCTTGAACTTTTTCTGGCTTCCTTCCTCCAGCATATTGAGCTAGTTTGCAGGCTTCTTAGAAGAGCAGAGTAAACCCATTAAATTATTTTTTTTGGTAGTGTCTCAGAACAGTCCTAAAGCATTGACACCAGATGACTGTCAGAAAACAAACCTACTGCTACTCTAGTAGGGATGTTGCTACCTTGGTGGATCCCAGCAGTGGTTTTTCTGAGCACCTCATTGATAACAGCTCTGACTAGAAGTTAATAATTTTGAGCCTTCCTTGAGTGACAGATTAATAACATGTCTAGGATGAGTACTTGTGTTTGCAACTGATATGATTAAAAATATCAGGAGCAAAATGTAGAGGAACCTTGACTACACTGCCATGAACATTGTTCTACTCACTAGTGTTACAAAATGAAACAGGAATAAAAGTAACAGAAGAAGGCAGCATAAAGTGCCCTTGCAGACAGTAACTGTGAATGTGGTACTCTAAAACCTTTATGAGCCTACAGTCCAATGTCTGGACCAGCAGACATTTGTCTCCACAGTTGCTTCAGGTTTAATCCTCAAATAATGACCTGAGCTTCTGCTTGACTCATAGCGAGTATCCATAAAGTTTCCTTTTATTACAAGGGCAACACATTGCTGCTATGCTGTTGTATTTTTTAGAAATAGGACAATACATTGACGTGGTTATTAAATATTTCAATACTTTGCTTAACAATAAAAACCTAAAAGGAAGTTCTATGAGCCTCTGTTCTGAGATCATACAATATGATTTAGTAAATCAGCAAATATAAAACATAAGATGATGATTAATATTGAGATATTAATTATTTTTATGCGACAAAGAGCTTACTAAGAGGTGTTAGCCTGAAACTGAGGTCTTTGCCTGAGTAATGTGAATTGATAGTAGAGATCTTAATTGTCAATAATATATCAATCCATTCTTGCCGTATATATTGTGAGAAGTGATGTCCATTTATAATTAAGATTACAATAGAGTTGCATTATTATGATAAATTACTGTAAAGATTTTTTCCAAGTAGAACTGGGGGAGGTACTGGGGCTACTTTGGACAATTATATAATCCTAATTAGAGAATAGATAATATATATACGTAAGAATTCAGCCTCTCTATTAATTTGGGAAGCTGAGGATGAACTTTACTGTGAAGAGTGAGACAAAAGCTTCTAACTCCAAACAGCTTTGAGAGATTGCTACTGAAGCTATTGATCTTGTAATTTTTACAGTATTTTAGTCTGAAATACTGGGAGGAGAGGAAGGCAAGGAAGGCACTAATCTTGGGAGACTGGTTCCCTGGAGGAAATGGGGAGTTCACAGAAGACATTAAAGTATTGTTACATCATGTATAGCTTTTTACACATCACAGGGCATGAAATTAGGATATTTCCTTTCAGTGTGAAACCTAGAGAAGGAAAACCAAAACCCAAACAAACAGGATCTGATACATTTGTAGGATTTTATATATAGGATATGATAACCTGTTTGTTCTTCTCTATTTAAAAAATTCCTTGAGCCAAAAATAAATGTAACAAATAACAGTCTGAGAGCTGATGTTTGATACAGATATCCTTAAATCTCTGTCTAATGTAGAAGATCCAGAGATTTCAGTAAGGGCCATAAATATCTTAAGAAAATGTTTGTAGGAAAAATTTAACCTGAAAAGCTGAAAATTACTTTAGTGCTCAGAAACTTGTTTGATTTTCCTCCAGGTGGGCTTAAAAAAGATACCCCATTGTATTAAAAAAGTTATCTGTCTTGTGTCCTTAGCACTGCTGTAAACATGATGGACTGGTACTACAACAATATGGGAAAGATCTCAAGGTTTACTTTTAATAGAGGAGAAATGGGAGGGATGGCATGCTAAATTGAAAGTGTACTCTGTTTTGGAAACAGGAAGGAACTGCCTGCTATGGACTGCTTTGCAGGTAGCTGGTTTTTCGTAAGACAATGAGACATTAAGCTCCATTTCAGGGGTTATAAATTCTGCTTAAAAAAAGAAAAAAAAAAGAATGTGCAGTCTTTGTTGTTGATGCCTCCATGTATGATGAAAAAAATCTGAAACGACAACTTCTGAAGGCATCTTAGCTTCTGCTGCTTTAAAGTCTGGCAGAGCCTGGAAGCTAAACTATAGCATTATAAATCTGACAAATTTGACAGGCTCTATACAGAGCTCACTTGCTATTACTGGGGTTAATGGTAGACAAGAAAAGCAAAAGTGTACCATTCACCTCTGTCCAGAGAGCCAATCAGAGGATTTTGGATGATTTGTCCTTCTTCAGATGTGCATTGAAAATTTAAGTGAAGAATTAGAGTAGGGTTGGTTTTTGGTTTGTTGTTGTTGGGGTTTTTGTCATTTTTTTAGGTTCTTTTTTCTTCCAATAAAGAGTAAACTATCTGGAAACTGAGTTGCAGGATTTTTAAAACCATGTAGAGTCTCAAAATTAGATCAAATCCAATGCATTATTTTAGCTGGAATAAATAGGAGGAGGATGATGCATTTTGAAACACAGGATTCCTCTGTTATGAAACATTCTGTTGTTTTCACAGAAAAAAACTATACTATTTTAGTATGTGATGAAATCTTTACTTAGGCGTCTGGAAATTAAAAATTTCACCTTTTCTTTTTGAAAGGACCTCTTTAAGCAATAACAAAAAAAAACATGACTTGCACTGAATATAAGAAAAAGATGATGAATAATCCAAAAGAACATACAACATATGGGCACATACATCTTTTCAAAAGAATTACTGATAGAATCTTTCCATCCACATAGACTTTTAATGTACTTTAGTAAAAAAAAGTGGCACAAGTATGTTTGGAGCCAAAGTCATCCTTTTTTTTCGGCCGTTTCATTAAAAAAGATGCTTCTCTTTCTTATCTGTTTCTTGATTTCACAACAGGCGGTAACAGGAATTGTCATAACAATCTTTGCATCTATTTTTATAGTACATTTCCTCAGGTAGTTGAGGCTTATAGAAATCAAGTGACTAGCAGAAACTCCTCTGAGTAAAGTGCAGACGTTCCTCTGCGTTAGGAAGAAAGTAAGCTTGTAAAATTTTTTGCAAAATTTTAGCAGCGGTGTTTTTTCATACCTTCTCTGTAGACAAATACAGGTGGATTTGAGTTGGAAAAGACTACAGATGGGGAGTAGAACGGGTTTTGAGCACAGAAGCCTGCATATGTATGAAGAGAAGTAGAAGTTCCATGCATTCTGAAGAAATATTTCTGGTGAAATTTTTCTGTTTGTGAATTAGTTATGTTGAATGTGAAGCCTGAAAGAACAAAAACTGGTGTACATGATGAGCAGGGGAATGCTGAAGGTAATGAAGAAGACTGAGGAACTGATCAGTGAATCAGAGATGTAAGTGTCTGCAAAGGGGAAAGGAGAGAAAGAGAAAGTAGCAAGACAACTGCAGACTAAGACAACTTTGGAGACAGCCTAGCAATTTTACGGCTCATTGATTAAGTATTACTTTATATGTGATTTGGTAGTACATAGCTTGGATAGTTAAGTCTGGTGTTTTGTCACTGCTAGCAGTTGGTCACTTGCTTACCAAATACAAGCAGATGGTATTTGTGTTTTATTTTTTTTAATTTATAAAGTAAACACAGAAATGTTTTGCTTATTATTGTATAAAAATAGCTCTGTAGAAATTTCCACTGGGATAATTTCTCTTCTGAAAAACATGATGACATTCTCAGTACGTTCTCAGAAAGCAGACAAGAAGAAAATTTTATATATATATATAGATAGATAGATAGATATAGATATACCATATAACAAGCCATTTTTAGGTATTCCATGCAAGTCATTATCTACAGATTTCATGCATGCAAATTATTAGAATAATGGTGAGCTTTCCCATACTCTAAGGACAACTGATATAAGAGTTTGCAGATCTGGGTAGCTACAATAAGGAAAACTGTACAGTAATTACAAAGTCAGCACATTTTGAATTATTATATAACCTGTTTTTAAAAACTAAGAATCAATCTTCAAGCATAAATATGGATGGTGTACAACAGACAACATTTGTAAAAATACACTTAAAATTTATTTTAAAATCCTGTGATCTTATATAACTGTTAGAAGATTATTTTTCTAAGGTCCATATTTCTCAGTGATTACACACCTTTCAAAAAAAAAAGAAATAAAAAAAAACTCCACATGAATAAAAACATTACTCTCCTCTTCATAATTTTGAGAAAGAAAAGGCATGTTTCCTTTTCTGCTGCAGTGACACAAAGGTATGATAGGTAGATATGTAGCTGTAAATGGTCAACTTATCCAAGTGATCGTCCCATAAACGATTTATATGTACATGCATGTGGTGGCAGTGCCATGTGAGAAATTTTCAGAGCTGAGTGCTAAACAAGTGTTTATATGACACCACAATTTGTCACCTTAGCAAGAGACTGAGTACCACAACACCTTCAATTTGTGTTATGACTCTGATTAGATTGGAACTGAAATAAAGATGATGTGACATCCTCAAAGTATTAGGAAGGATCAGAGAAAGTTAAATATTAACAGTTTCAATTAAATATTAACAGTTTCAGATAAATATTAACAGTAACACTTTCTTTTCCTTCTCATCTTTTATTTAAACAAAACCAAAAAATGTGTTCTTTAAAAAGATAACAAGTCTTACAAATCTGTAGTAGAAGATAGAATATATGTAGTTCAGTAGTACATTTTACCATAGAGCTTGGAGGGGCATGAAAACCTTTGTTTGTTTTGGTTTACTTTCTTCCCGCCAAAATCAGAATGATTAAATGAGGAAACAATGAAAGATAGCTCAGCAAATCCCCCACCTTAACATTTCAAGAATTCAAAATGAGGATCACCCTTTTTTCAATTTTACTTGACTTACTTGATTTTCCTATAGAAGGTCTCAGAGCCTTCCCAAGCCTTTCAACCCTAGATATTATGAGGATCACCAGACAAAATTAAAAAGAAAAAACAAAAAGAGATTTGTAAAGACTTCTCAGAGCTATCATCAGTCACGTTAGCATAATTATTATCAAGGTGAGGTACAAATGCATGGGCTATCAGGAAGCAAGGTACAGAATTTGATATTTTGAACAACATCCAGTAAAATGATGTAATGGTAAAAATGGAAGAAAAGGCTGTACAGAGAAATTATGATCCCTTGTCTTAAAATCATGTGAAGATGTAGCTCAGAAAATGTATTGCTTTCCCTGTAAAGCCATAGGATCTATATTCTTGTTCAGGATTGATGGCATGGACAGAAAGGTGTACAGAATGAGCTACTTTCTAAAGGATTTGAGTAGCTCAACTTCACTGGCACTTGTTCCGGACTTTGAAGCAGATAATATTTATCCACATGCTATACTGGAATTTCTGTGACCCTCAGATATGTTTTCTCAACCTGTGTTCCAATCCTGATTGTAGCCAACAATGTAAAATTGCAGATACTTTGAAAAGAATGTAAAACCCATCTCAGACAAGTTTGTCATATTCACTGTGCCAACAGCCTCCAGCTGAGGTGGCATCACTGGAGCAGAAAAATTTTAGTGCTGGTAATGATGAGCAGGAACTAACAAGAAAGAGGATTTTAGGCAAGATTCTTACCTTCATGGATGAGTGAAGTAGGGGAGGGGGAAGAAAAAAAAAGGAAAAATATGTTTAAAAGAGTGCTTTTTATTTTTGAGAGAGGCAACTTATCTGGTTATGAGGGCTAAAGTTGACTTCCCCACACGAAGAATTAAAGAGAAGAATGCAATATTTACCTCCTACAGTTGAGCTTCCTCTTATTGATGAGAAATAAAAGAGAAATTGAGTCAGAAGTGGAAACTCAGGCAACACAACAATTCGCATATATATGTATATATGTACTTACATCTTTTATTATGACTTTCTGGAATCTTTTTGAATGGACTCATTGCATATTTATTTGTCCTATGTAGTAGAAAAACAAAACCCTTATTGCACTCTGATGTCTGAACAGCCATGTACAGGAAACCAGAATTTTTTACATATTTGGAACAAGTGAAAAATAAGTTAAAAAAATCAGTTTCCAAATATTTTGCAGAAAATAATTTTGAAAAATTCTAAGATAGGATAATAAGTTAAGTTGCATTTATTACAGAAGTTTGAATGGTTTTACTGTCTCTTTTTGTCTTACATTGAGCACTTTTAAAACTTGCCTAAACAAGATTTTTCTGCAGTATTTGTACCTTTTAAGCATCAAGACACTTGAATGCCTCTGATTTTCAGAACATACACATTACTTGAGCTTAAAGTGGCAGTCACCGTATCACTAAATTGAAAGGGAGAAGAAAAAAATAATGTGTCAACCTTTTAGTAAGAAGGCTTGGAAGTCTGAAAACTGAATAAGAAAAAAGAAAACTGCATGAGAAAAAGATTAGTTAATTTTGTGTGCCATCAGCTGGAGAAGAGTTGAGATGTGGGCAGTCTGATAGCCTAGGAACATTATAGAAGTAGTCATGTTTGTGGGTAGTGGTGTTTGGGTTTTTTCTCTTCTGTTTTTGCATGGGGTGAGAAATATCTACCTGTTTGCTTGGTATTCTGACTTTCAGTAAGCAAATAATTAAATAAGCAAAAGGTAGTGCTTCACCAAGAAAAGCTGTTTGTCATTAAGTGAAGGCAATGTCTTCCTGTCTCAGGTCCTAAGCTGTGTCACAAAGGGAAAGAACAGCAGAAATGGTGCAGAGAAAAGCTTGTAACTGAATTGCTAATGTACTTCATAAAAAACCCTCAAATATCAAACAGGAATACATGAATAAACATTGCCGTGGGAATAATTTTAACCATTTTTCATTTGTTCTATATTGCGTATTGAGCCAGGGAACTATCTCACTTTTAATAGTTCATTTGCAACAGTAGCATGAGTTACTAACTTTGTTTATTTATTTAGAACATTATGCGTGAGAAAAATATCTGTATAATAAATGTATATCAATTCCATCACCAATGTGGGAGGTAACATGATCACTAGGAACAGGAAGAATATTAGAGAAAATGTGGGTAAAAACAGAGCAACATATTTGACATATATATTTAAAAAAATCCAAAATTCCACAATAAAAAAAGTGAAATATAAGCAAATAAATAATGTATTAATAAACATGAACTGTTAAGCACAGGCTATCTATCTTCAAAAATTATTTGTGCCTACACTTGCAGTCTGACTGTTGACTGGCTCCTCTGGGTTTTAAATCAGAAACAGGATTTAACTAATGATGTGAAGTAACTGCTTCAGCTGGCTTTTGTGGGGAAGGTATGGTGGCAGGGGCTTTCTAAATGGATATTACCTTCTTTTTTTCCACAAGAACATGTTAAGCTGTTCTGAATGACAACCCTATTACTTGGCACAGGTAAAAAGAAAGGAGAGCTTGCCTGAAATTTTCTCACGTAAAGTGTCGCCATTAGATATGATAACTTACGAAAAAAACATTTTTTTGAGCATCACATATGCAGCTTTTACAAACAGAACTTTCGTGAGAATTTCTGGTCAAAGCAAGAAGAGAGAGAAAGATCAGTTAGTTTCTTCAAAGATGACAACATTGGGGAGATCTAGGGTGTAACAAACAAGTCTGCCTTTTTGTATGCTAATAAAATAAGCGTGGAAAGTGAGAACTGAACTTCAGTATAATGACTCTGGTGTAGCTGTTCATGTCTCTGGACTATGGAGTAAAAATGTTTGTCTTAATATGTACTTAATTAAATATAACAAATCTCACTAATTAAATTTTCTGAGTTGTACTCTTTTCAATGGGGGAGACAAAAAGAACCTCTGTTTTTTTCTCTCTGCAGACTAGTCAACTACCCAGGGGTTTAGGTAGTTACTTATTCCTTATAAGATACTTAAGGTATGAGAAAAAATGCAGTTTAGTTCTTGATGTGAAGCTAAAAGTTTTGACTTCCACTCTGTTTCATCAGGACTCTAACAGAATGAACAGAACAAGTTGTATAATGTGCCATCCTTCCTCCCCCCACACCTTTTTTAGGGGAATATTTAAAGGGTTCTTTATTTCATTCCAATGGAAACGGAAGAAAAAAAAATAAATTCAGGATGTTCTATAGGATGAGAAAATCTCTTCCACTGATCTCTAAGAGTAAGCTTTCTGAGATCTTCAAAATGAATGAAAATTATTGTTCTGCAACCTGCATAGCATTTCCTTACTGTTCTTATATCCACAGGTATTGCAGGATGACAATGCTGATTTTTAACAGGATAGTTCTAACTCTGAGGTTGAAAGGAAAGGAGACCCATTTTCCTTCTCAATCAATGTGGAAGATGATATAAAAGTCAAATAATCTGCTTGCTATCACAGCTTCATGAACAATGAAATTAATCATTACTATCAGCTTTAGTTAACCCAAGAAAAAGCAGTGAAACAAAGGCAGAAACTAATACAATTACTAAAAAATTGACACAATTGTTTTACTGAACCAGGCAAATGCATTCAATTAAACAGTTAATTTAATGAAATAAGTTGCAAGCACCTCTATTTATTGTAACCTCAGTAGCTGCCAATTTGCTTTTGCTTTGTGTCCTGGGTCCAGCTGGGATAGAGTTAACTTCTCACAGAAGCTGGGAGGTGGGTAGCCAAAGGGATATTCGATACCATGCTGACATCATGCCCGGGTCTTGGGGGGGGACGGAGTGGTTGGTTTTGTGAGACTCCGAGTGGTGAGATATTCATTGTATCAGTGTTTCCATTGTATTTTATACCTTGTCTTATTGTTATATTCTCTTTCCTTTTGTTATTAAAAATCTGTCGTTATCTCAACTCACGAGGTTCCTTTTTTCTTTTCTTTTCTCCTACCCTTTCCCATCTTACCGGGAGGGGAGGGGGAAAGGGGGGGAGGTGGTCGCGACCACGTGGTGGTGGTCCTGACCCAAGACACTTTGGAACATTTATTTGTGAGTCATTGAGATTATGTAGACATAAGAAGAGCTGTAAATTTTCTATATACAGTTATATAATAGAGATATTAGGCTTCATATAAAAAGCCCTCACTTTTACAGCACTCATGTTAAATAGGTTGGATTGCTTAAGTACTGACTATCCTAGAGATTTTTGGTGTTCCTAGTAACACAGAAACATGAAGTTTCTATGTTGACAGGTATTTCAGAAGTCTTTCTACCAGTAGGAGCTCATGACTTTAAATAAATCTTTTCAGTATCTTCAGTCACACCCATAGAAACAAAAATAATACTTCCCATGGAAACATAAGTGATGTTCTTTAGGTTACTTAACTATTTCCAAATAGATTGTCATTATTCTGCTATTCTTACTCTTTCTTCACTTGGTTGGTTACATATGTTTAATGTGCCAGAAAGAGGGAGTAGGAATAAAGGGCAGGTCTCATGACTAGGAATATCACTATTGGAGTTCCAAAGGGATTTGTGTTGGAACACATTAATAAATAGTCAGGGAAAGAAGTGAGCAATAAAATGACAAAATCTGCTGATGATATTAAGTTATTGAGGAGTCTAAGGACAAGTGCTGACTACAAAAAAATGAAAAATTGTCAAGATACCTTATAATACTAAGAGGCTGGGCAATAAATGGCAGATGAAATTCAGTTTGCATAAATGTGGTACACTTGGGGAAGAGCAATCCTAATTTTACATATGAATGATACATAAAGCTCTTGCTTTTGAGTAGTAGCAGTCAGCTTAGATCTTAATGTTATGCAATAAAATTCTATGAAAACGTCAGCTCAATGCCCAGCAGCAGACAAAAGAGAAAATTAAATATTATGACTTACTGAGGCTTTATAAAGAAAAATACAGAGAACATTATCAATACACTGTAGAATTTCTGGTTTGCTCATACTTTGAATACAAAAGTGTGGGAATTCCTCTTATCCTGATTCCTTCACCTCTAAAAGAGAATAATTGAATTGGAAACTGTTCAGAGAAAGCTGACAAAGACACAGGGCTAAATGTAAAAAATGTCTTCTATATGAGGATAGACTGAATAGGTCTACAAAATTGTAAGTGGCATTAGGAAATAAGGATTAGTGGTTCACATTCCCTTCCAATGCAATCAGTAAGGCTCAAAAGAAACTAGTCAGAGTTGGATTCAAGATATACAAAAGATTGTTCTTCACATAGCAGAGAACAGGTCAGTGCAACTCATTGCAACAGCATAAAATGGATACTTAAGAGGAAGACTCCAGGCAAGACTGGACACATACATGTTAGAGTAATCTACAGAAATTTGCTAAATGAGTAAGACTACTCCTGGTCTGGGAGAACTTGCTAAAATGAAAATAGTAACATTTTTACCAGAAACATCAGGTATCCCTGCCTACTCTAGTTCTTCCCTTGGACTGTTTTGTTAGGTGTTAGTGGGGAAACACATGGGACTGGATAGATCCTCTATCTGATCCAGTGTCGTTCTTAAGTTTTTCTTAAGTGTATTGAACATCGAAGAACATTGAAGTGTATTGTTTCATAGTTTGTGTCATCCTTGAATTTTGAGTTCAGCCTGGTAGGCAGGCATTTTTACATATTTGTTGGCTGCAAACCTTTCCTCAGCTTCCAAAAATGTAATGGGGAGGTGTCTGGTGGTTACACATAATGTTTAGATGACTCAAGGCATCTAGGTTTAGCAGGATTTGGATGATCAAAGTTAAGCTGACTAAACATTGTGGAACATATCTTAGCCTGAAGCAGCTAGTATTTCTCTGTCTCTCTCAGCTGTGGGGCCTGGGAGTATTACTGGTGGTAGAGCACTTTCTGAAAACTGTAGTTGCGTCCTGATTCTGTATGTGTATAGTATTTTCCATGATGCTTTCATTTCCAAGGGAAGGAAACCTTGTGCATAGAGATTAAAAGGTCAGTAGAAGAGGATATCAGGAGGTACCCTGTCATACACCTGCTGCATAGTCAATGCATAGCTTTGGTCTCTGTTTTCCAAAAAAATGTCTAGGAATCTTCAGGACTATTAAAATCAAATTCTGTTCTTTTCTTCATTGGTTAGAATGAAATCACACCAGTGTTTTCCATACACCTAGCAGATATTTGCTATCAACATCTGACAGCACTAGTCATTAAAGACTAAATATCTAGGCCTCAAGATATTCATTTGATAGAATGTGGGGATATTCATTAACATAATTGATTTAAGTTACAGAAGCATGAGTTATTGAGAAAAGTTCTATTACACTGGAAGCACCTCACATTTGCTTAGAAAACACATGAGCAGCTGTGGCAAATTTGAGGAGTAAGTACAACCTGTCTCATCAAGAATGTTTGCCTGTCTATTTTTCTGTTTAGCATTTCTACTCCAGCATTTGTAAATCTTTTCTGAGATCATTTATTTGGCACACCTGTGACATACTTCTGCTCAATGTTCAGTTCATAAAGCTGCTTCTATATTACGCTGGTGATATAATGCCTGGGAATTTATGCCTTGCTATCAGTTTTATGCTTTAGACTACACAGAGAATCTATCAAAGGACTTCCACACGTTTCAAGGCATGTAGAGATTCTGCTACATTTTTGAAATTAGTTAAGTTTGACACTATTTTGTCTACACAGATTTAGAGGCTAAACAGCAGGTTGACATACAGTCCCTTCAAAGTGCTTTTGCTCCTTGCCATAGGCAGTGTTTTGGCAGGTGTGTCCCCCTGTGCAAAAATTTGAATGTTGTCTATATCTACATAAGAGATCAAACCTGTGAAGTCTGTGTGAATATGTCTTTTGATTCTGTATCCTGAAAATATTAATGAAACACAAGTTAGTCATCTTTCATTATCCGCTCAGTTAAGACCTGGACACCTCTCTATACCTGAGAAATCAGTACTTGACTAAATTGTCAGATGATGATAGACAAGCATATAACTGTGGAGTCCAGGTCATGTCATGGTTTGATTTCAAGATTTAGGTTCATGTCTTTTTTTTTTTTTTTCTGGAACATGGCTGGACAGTTCAATCCCAATCCATGCATAAAAATTTCCTGGCAAATTTTTTCGTACTAACTGTCATCAGAAGCACATTAGCTAAGCGTACAACATACTTATAGCTTGTGGCTATTTTCCAGTGGGCATAAATAGTTCAGTTTTGATCCTTAAGGTGAGTTGGGAACTATCAGTATAAGAACTTGCTTCTGCTTCCCTGCCATTTTACTGAAAATGCTGTTATAATAAACATTGGTATTAAGTGGTGTTGTAATTAAGCCAAAGGTGTTTGCAGCGTTTACTATGAGTGTCCTGCAACTTTGGAATAATAATTATTTTTTGCCCAATAATACGTATTTTCAATATATGTCAAGCCTTACACTTATAATAGTATTGCAAATAAAAATTAAAAATGCTAGTATTTCAATTTTCTGAGGTATTACAAGTGTTTTCCTAATTATTGTTTGTTTCAGAAAACTATACGGATCATTGTATCTGTAAATTTTTGGTAGATCCTTCATTTCTAAATGTCTGAGCATATTTTGTCATTTAAATTACTTTATAATTTTGCTTGCTCTTTATATATTGCTGTATTTTAACTCAGTGTAGTTTAAAAAGATGCATTTTATTTAAATGCATATACTTTAGATTATTAGTATGCTTATTAAATTGAAGGATATATCTTAAATTATTTTATAGCCATTAATGTCATTGCTATTAATAAGTAAATACTTATTAGTACATGTTAGTACATATTATTAGTACATTTAAGTGCTAATACATATTATAGACTAAGTACTAATATGTAAGTACTAATACATATTATTAGTATATGTAATATTAGTAAATATGTAACTTACACAAATGCAAACCTTCCAAGATGGTTCTCTATCAAATTAAAAGAGAAGAAATATTTAATGACAGAAAATTCAGTTCTTTGGAATTTTCTTATGTTTTTAAAATGAAGAGAAGGGTAATTGAACTCTAGAAAAAGCTGATCTAGTAATTTGTTCCACATCTCTCATTTATCACTGAAGAGAATTTCTTAATTAACATTTTGACCTTTATGAAGATAATTCAGTGAATCTTTCCTTAGTAGTAGACCGGGAAGGAGCTGTGGATTAAAACACTAACTTTTTCTGATGATACAAAACCTACTTGAAAAACTTTTTGGAAGCTCACATATTTATTTAATTTGATGTTTGATTCACAGCAACCCATTTTAGATCAAGCTAGCATTGCCTATAGGACATAAGTTGATAGACCATGGGCAAAATTTCAGTCTGATTCTTAGGGAGATTTTTTTTCAAATCAGATTTCCTAGTTCAGTTGGACTGGAATTATTTCTTGCAATACTTTTTGAAATTATTGTTGAAATCGAGGGCATTAAGAATTAGTGAGATGTGTCACTACATAACAAAAGCCTCTGATCACTGTGCACTTGTCCTACTGAAGACTTCATGAGTGGTGCGTTCTGTCTCTACACATACCATACACAGAAGAGAAGATGCCAGCTAGTTACTTACAGATGTTTTATCTCTGTTTACATGTTCTAGACAAAAATCAACATGTGCCTGACCATTTCTCCCCATGAGCAGTCTGTGTAAACTACTTGTTGTGAAGCTAGGTTCTCAGAGGCTTCAACATTCCTTAGCATACTGTCCTACAGAAACAATCTGGCATTTGCTTGGAATGACTTCTTCTGCAAAAATTTGAGGGGCAGTAAAGATCAGGTTATCTGGGGGCATTATTGTAGGTATAACTTCGTTACAGTTACTGATGGAGCTTGGTGCTTGGCTATTATGCCAAGAGAATATTAACACTATTGAAGGCTCTTCAGCTGGCAATACTTGTCTCCATTCTAGGTCAGCAGTGCCTTTAAGCACATTCTCTATTCATTCCTATTCAGTGAAGCACATAGGAGTTTGTACTCAGGTCATGTCGAATGTAGTGGGATATCTCTTTGTTTAGGTTGTGGAATTAAGACTTTTTGGCAACCAGTATAGTATTCTATTGAGGCTGTAGGCTTAAGAGGCTCTTTGTGTATATCTTGCCACTTCTGAGCACTAGAAAGGGTCCTGGGAACAACAGACCAGGGAGCCTGACTTCTGTCACAGGTAAGATAACAGAGTCTGACACATGAATCAAGAAGACTGAGTGCATGCAGAAACAGTCTGTTGGGAAAGTGACAATATGGCTTCTGTAAAGGGAAATACTGGCTCAGCCTTCCAAAATGGGGGCAGGGCACTGCAAAATCTCCAAATTTGCAAGTTGTAGGAGTTTGTAAAGTTATGAGACAGCATATAAATTTGGTGTGGATTTGCCGTTCAGTACCCACAACAAAAAAACTTGGACGGAAGCACTTGAAACTATTGAGATTGATTTGACATGAATAGTTTACACAACAGACAATAAACTTGTGTGACTTGCTGCCACAGGAAATTGTGGGGGCAGACAGCATTAGCAGGTTCACGAGGTCCAAAAATTCATACTAACAGGGCTAGGCAGAAACATACTAGCAACCTTATCACAATTACAGCTGCCCAGGGACTATGAGGAGAACAGAAAGAAGAAGATGATTGTTTTTGCATGCTCAGCATATTTCTAAATAGGATCTCCTAATGCCAGCTGAAGAGACAAAATAGATGGCCCATGCTTCTGAGACAGCAGGACATTTCTTACATTCATATTTTACAGATAGTACTGCTCTGCATTCTTTCATTTGGTGTTCAGGTAGTTTGGAGTTCAATCTACTATTTCCTAAGTAGTGCTACTTTGCTATTTTGTGCCATCTTCCAGAGAGCACTCATTACTCTAAGACGCTTTACTGATTTTGGCCTGCAAAAATTCCTCCATTCTGGCAGAATATGGCAGAGCTGAATCCCTGGAGGCTTCCTCTCTTCACTTGAAATATAGAAAAACCTTACTGAGTTAAAGGAAAAGCACAGTAGGTGTCAAGATCTTTCTAGTGCAACGTCCTTGACTTTGTGAGCCTCTGACTCCGTAGTCTTCAGGCAAGTGCAATTCTTTTCTTTCAGTGATGGGACGTAGTAGTAATGCACATAATCTATCAGCTCAGGCTCCTGATGTATAGAAAAAAAAATATATATTATATATATATTAACAAATCACACCATGTTTTACATTGGAGCTAAATAGTTGTTAGTCATGTGTTAAGACATTTCCCAAAAGGCCTGTAGGCCGTGTGAAATGTGACTTGTCTGGTGGGAAAGCTATGAGGAAAGTGTAGAATCAGCCATTAGTATGTAGCTGGTGTACAATTTCTTTGAAATCTGAAACTTCTCAAAGAACTTTTTAATGACCACAGTCATATATCATGTATACAGACTGGTAGCTCTAGCAGCAGTTTACTTTTCAGCAAACTATCTAGCATTGACTCATGACGAAAGAACTGCTTTCTGGCTACTGACACATCATGCAGCATGATGATTCTTATTTATTTATTTTACAATTACACCTCAGAGAAGAAAGCTGATATCTCTGTAAGTACCCAAAGCACAGAAGACTATGGGAACTGATATGTATGTTGCGAGTTAAAGCATATAGTTACTGTCTTGGTCGTGACATGTATTTGGAATTTATCATGGAGGTTCACACGGTAGGTTCCTAACATAAAAGCATATTTACCTTTCCTGACAGCTTGACTTGCAGATAAAAATGACATGTTTACAATTTTATGATAATTCTTTACTGATAATGACATAATTTGATTGTAGGATAGAATAGATTTCAGTGAAAACGGAAACGAAGACCTCATGAAAATTGGTCTTCCTTTCTCCATTACATGCTCTTGTGTGTATTAAAAAAGCTCGTGTTTATGCAGGTATCTGAATTCAGACAGTGATGTTAAATAATCTGGTTAATATTGGGAAAGGTCTGGTATTCAATTACCTCTCCTGCCTGTTTTCTTCTCACAGCTTTTCATCCATTCCTGCATTTTCTAATGGAGATTAGATGTTTTGGGCTTCTAACTATCCAGTTCAGAGAGTCTTTGCCTATTTCTTTCTTACTCTCCCACTTTCTCTTCCCTTTTTCCTCCCTCATATCCCCACATTACTCATATGGACAGAGTGACCGAACATAAGCATGATATCTTTAGAATCCAAAACTAATGGAAAATGCATTATGGAAAAGTTCCACAGTTACAATAAACAATAAAGGAGTAAACTCTGCTATAACTCAGCAAATCAATAGGATAAAAAGAATTAGCAAGATGATCTTAGAGTGTTTTTCTCATCATCTGTAGTTTGGGTAGACTGCCGTGAGACCCTTATTCTTTCAGCAAGAAAATGGAAGGAACAAAAAAGGACCATGTCTTAAGCTCTGGGGTTGGAAAAACTTATTCTTACTCTCAAGATGTTACACAGAAATAATGATATATTTTCTTTATGCCTGATAGGCTGCTTCAAGTAGTAAGTAACAGTTTATACAAATACATTTGTATATATGTGTACATTTTAGATATGTAATTTAAAATATTTTAAAATGAATGAATTTGGACTGTTGTTGCCAAATCTGCCTACATTTCCTTCTTTTGCAAGTGCTTGTGACTGGTTTCCTTGGCACCTGAAAGAACACACTGAAAGAAACTCTGAGGAAAGTTTTTGCATTATTATCTCTCTGATAAATGCATAGGGGAAGGTAAAGGCTGCAAACATCATATGTTGTAATGAATGTCAGTAATCCATTTTAGTGATCCATTTTAGTGGAGTCTCAATCCTGGGAGAAGTGGAGCAAGTTCTGGTAAACAAACTCCAGATGGAGATAGCAGAAAATGTGAAGAGAAATGACACTCAGAGGCAATACCTCCAAAATATAATTAAGGGGGTAGAATGACTCAAATAAGACGAATGAGCCAGTATGTTACTTGCAATCTTGAGATCGCTTTGATGTTTGGTTTTTTTGAGGATTTGAGTTATATATATTTCTCAAAATAAAATTCAACTGCTGTTTTAGCACTAGCATTTATATTTGAGATCTGTCAACACTTAAGTGCTAGTCTTGCTTTATGACAGTATTCCTGCATCTTCCACTTTTTATTTTTCTGTTGATTAGGCAATAATAGTCTGCATATAAAAGCATGCTCGCCCTAGTCACAATATCAGAATTAGACTGTAAACCGCTGCATTGCGTTGGGGTTTTTTTCAACACTTCCAGCCAAGAATTATGAAGGTTGGTGAAATAAGATCCAACTATTAATGGCCCAACAATGAACCTAACTATTCCTTTTAACCCTGTATATTTATTTGCCCCTTGTTTTGTATTATCCTCTTTTCATCCCTGTTTGGTCACTGTGGAACTTGCAGCTACAGCATAAGAAAAATTTACAGCTGAGCTCAAATGAGTCAAATAGACAAATTAATGGATGTAGAACCCACTGAAGGTTATTAAACATACAGATAACACACCTGACTCAGGAAGTGTATAAGGCTTAGGGTGGCTGAACACACACCTTACTGCAGTAAATGCTTTATCTTGTTTATACTCTTCTTGGGAGAGAGAATGCATGACCCAAAGAGAGATGATCTGCAGCCCAAGGGAAGTAAAAGAGAGCAATCTCCCAGTAGGGTCCTCACCTATATAGTGGGTATGACGTGCATGGGATGGAATAATTGGTCAGTCTGCTTCTCAATCTTAACCTAAAAGCAAATCCCAGGCTAGAAGCTCTCCCCCCGAGGCCTCCCCCTGCTCTGTCTGTGGGGAGGAGAGAGGCTGAACGTATTTGTCCTTGAAAATATCCTGGCAATAACTATAAATGTTCCTTCTTATCAGCTTTCTCCTGAGCAGAAATCCAAAACATAGCTTCTTGCTAACTATTTATGAAGAGAAGGAGAGGGAAAAAAAAAAATTAACTCTCTTCTAATTAACCCACGACACCTTGAAAAACAGAATAATAGAATAGTTTGAGCTGGAAGGGAGCTTTAAAGGTCATCTAGTCCAACGCCCCTGCAAGGAGCAGAAACATCTTCAACTAGGTCAGGTTGCTCAGATCCGCGTCCAGCCTCACTGTTAACCATCTTTGTGATCAGTTTATACCACAAAATAAACCTGAGATCTGAATCTGCATTTAAATCAAGACTCTGAATTTATCTATAAATTTCAACTTTCTTTGAATCTAAAATATAAGACATTGACCTGTATTTGCCATTTTGGATTTAGTATGGAGTAAACAAAACAGAAAATGAGAAAGCAAACTATTTTTTTGTTAGCAAGTGCCTGCTAGAGTAGAAACAAAATGTTTTGGATGTCTCACAAGAATCTCAGGTGAACACTGAAATAGAACACTCCAAATGTAGTAAATGATTCTTTTGCTATTAAAAATGTATAGACATAAAAAAGTGACAGTATGAGTTCAAAAGGTATAGAAAATTAATATTAATTTCTGATTTTGTTGAAGTATCGGATAAGTTTGAAAATGCAAGACTACTGAGGATGTTAAGGAGTTTGTGATTTTGTGACTGTTTTTTCTGAAAAAAACAAAAATAGTACAATTTTTTCTTTTTGGGATTACGTGCTTAACAAAAGCTAACGTGAGAAGTGGAAGGCCAATGAATTAGAGACAGTACTGTAATCTTCCCCTTGGTGCCTCATCTTGCGTATCTTTTTGAACTGAATGCTTTTCTTCTTTGAAAGTTTTTGAGCAAATCAAGATTTTTTTGTGGCGTGTACTCTCCTGGATGAATAAAAGGAAAATCAACATTCAGCTGGATTTTATAGATTGTATAAATATATTTAATGGGATTCTCTTATATAGCAAAAAATAATATAAAAATGAAATGTAATAAGGTGAAGATACTGTACAAAATCATTAAATAGAAATAATATTTAATCAGGAAAATGACATGTCTATGATGGCTATTTGTTCTGAAACAATATGCTCTGAAAACAAACTGGATATAGTGTATGAGCTACTGTCTGCAGCCTTTTGAGCAGTTTGGAAAATTCAAATCAGAAATTCAGTTGTACTGAAAATGTACCCCTCAACATTTTTGTGTCGTAAGATATGCACTATTTTAAGAGCAAATACTTAACTAATACGGTTCATGATCTTTTGAAGCCAGCTTTATGATGTTATTTCACTAAAGAACAATTTAATTAGATATCAAAATGTCACCTGCAGTGAATAAAATCCCCAAATATGTAAGTTGGAGCTGTGTGTTGCCTGCAGAAATGAAAGGTAGTGGTACTTCTATTTTACCCTGTTGCTCTAAAGTCTAAAAGCCACAATACTTGCTTGTCACCAGAGGAAACCTAAGATCAGAGCAATTATCCATACATGGAAAAATTTCCAGGGGCTCCACTGAGGTTTAGATATAATTTCAGGGTTCTTGGTTTAGCAGAAAATATGGGATAATAATTAATTATGCTCCAGCTGCAGGAGGTGTCCTGTGTGCGGGCTCTTGTCCTGATGGGGGATTTCAACCACTCGGATATCTGCTGGGATAGTGGCACAGTGGGTGGCAGACAATCCGGGAGATTCCTGGAGTCTGTCGAGGACAACATCCTGGTCCAGGTAATAAATGGACTGACCCGAGGAGAGGCCCTACTGGACCTGGTCCTCACAAATGTGGAGGAGAGCATTAGAGAGGTTAAGATTGGAGGCAGCCTGGGCTTTAGTGACCATGCCTTGGTGGAGTTTGTGATCTGGAGGAATGCGGGCCTGGCTAAAAGCAGAGCTAGGACCTTGTGCTTCAGGAGATCAAAATTCCGGCTGCTCAAGGAGCTGCTGAGTGGGATCCCCTGGGAAACTGTCCTTAAGGGCATGGGTGCAGAACAGTGCTGGCAGCTCTTTAAGGACACCCTTTTGAGAGCGCAGCGGCTCTCCATACCCCAGAAAAAGAAGTCAAGCAGGGGAGGCAGGTGACTGTCGTGGCTATGCAAGGACCTGCAACTTAAACTGAGGGAAAAGAGGGAAATGTACAGGAAGTGGAAGCGGGGTTGTGTAGCCTGGGAGGAATACAGGGCTGTTGTCTGTGTGTGCAGAGATAGGATTAGGAAAGCCAAGGCGCAGATGGAGCTGAACTTGGCAAGGGATGTGAAAGATAACAAGAAGGGGTTCTACAGGTACTTAGGCAGGAGGAGACAGGCCAAGGAGTGTTCCAACTCTGATGAAAAGTAATGGGGAGCTGGCTTCTTTAGACATAGAAAAAGCTGAGGTACTTAATAAGTGCTTTGCCTCAGTCTTCACTGGCGGTCAGGCTTCTCATATCTGCCAGGACCCTGAGCCTCTAGGTGAGGGTGTGGGGAGTGGTTTCTGTCCCACTGTAATGGTGGAACAAGTCCGAGTCCTCCTCATGAAACTGAACGTGTATAAGTCCGTGGGACCGGATGATATCCATCCTAGGGTTCTGAAAGAGATGGCTGATGTGGTTGCTGAGCCGCTCTCCATCATATTTGAAAATCCCTGGCTGTCTGGGGAGGTTCCCGAAGACTGGAAAAAGGGAAATATTACTCCCAATTTTAGGAAAGGGAGAAAAGAAGACCCAGGCAACTACAGGCCGGTGAGCCTCACCTCTGTGCCTGGGAAGATCATGGAACAGATCCTCCTAGAAGCTATGCTAAGGCACATACGAGACAAAGAGGTGCTTCGAGACAGCCAGCATGGCTTCACCAAGGGCAGATCTTGCCTGACTAATCTGGTGGCCTTCTATGATGGAGCGACGGCTTCGGTGGACAGGGGAAGGGCAATGGATGTCATCTACCTGGACTTCTGCAAAGCCTTTGACATGGTCCCTCACCACATCCTTCTCTCTAAACTGGAGAGGTGTGGATTTGAAGGAAGTTCTGTACGATGGATTAGGAATTGGCTGGCCGGGCGCAGCCAAAGTGTTATGATTAACGGTTCTGTGTCAGGGCGGACGCCGGTCACAAGCGGTGTCCCTCAGGGGTCCATCTTGGGACCGGTGCTCTTTAACATCTTCATGGCATGATGGCATCAGGTGCACCCTCAGCAAGTTTGCAGATGATACTAAGCTAAGTGGTGCTGTCGACACATTGGAAGGAAGGAAGGAAAGCCATCCAGGGGGACCTGAACAGGCTGGAGAAGTGGGCCTGTGTAAACCCAAGGTTTAATAAGGCGAAGTGCAGGGTGCTGCACTTGGGTCGGGGCAACCCCAGATATTTATACAAACTGGGGGAAGATCTCCTTGAGAGCAGCCCTGCGGAGAAGGACTTGGGGGTCCTGGTGGACGAGAAGCTGGACATGAGCCAGCAGTGGGTGCTTGCAGCCTGCAAAGCCAATTGTGTTTTGGGCTGCATTAAGAAAGGGGTGGCCAGCAGGGAGAGGGAGGTGATTGTGCCCCTCTACTCTGCACTTGTGAGGCTCCATCTGGAGTACTGTGTCCAGGCCTGGGGCCCCCAGCACAGGAAGGACGTGGAGCTCTTGGACCTCATTGCAGCCTTCCAGTACTTGAAGGAAGCGTATAAACAGGAGGGGGAATGCCTGTTTGCGAGGGTGGATAGTGACAGGACAAGGGGGAATGGTTTTAAACTAAGACAGGGGAGGTTTAGGTTAGAGATTAGGAAAAAGTTTTTCACTCAAAGGGTGGTGGCACACTGGAACAGGTTGCCCAGGGAGGTCGTGGATGCCGCATCCCTGGAGGCATTCAAGGCCAGGCTGGATGTGGCTCTGAGCAGCCTGGCTTAGTGGTTGGCAGCCCTGCATATGGCGAGGGGGTTGAAACTAGGTGATCACTATTGTCCTTTTCAACCCAGACCATTCTATGATTGTATGATTCTGTGCGTTGCTGAGCACTATTAATGATTAATGTTAATAATGGAATTTATAACACTATGCAGAAAATTACTTTGAATATACACAAAGTTATAGTTTTTTCAGCCAATAATAATATTCCCAGTAGGGGAGGGAATCCACCTCTTCCTCTGTTAACTCCTTCTGCTATGATTAGGTTACAGTAAATAATCAACATCAGGGTCTGTTACTGGATATTGCAAGAACTGCAGGAAATCACATGATTGTGAGGGATAGTAGTGTCAATTTTGTTCCACAGTAAACAAACACAAAAAGCTATTCAAGGAGTGGAAGCAGTGAACTAACATGTTTTCTCTTATGTTTAAAAAAAAAAAAATCTGAAATCTTACTTTATTCCTATGAGGGCTTCGGGGGGAGTCCATATACCATTCCAAAAAGTGTAGTATTCTCATCATGCATGCCTAGTAAATAAACCATAGTATCCTCCTCCGTGACATTATTTAGTAGAGAGAAGGCAACCTACTCTTTGGGCTGTTGAAAACTCTAAATTCTTTAGAAACAAATCAGTCAGTGTTTGCTCTTCAATCTTGAGACAGGCTCTACTGTTAAAACTTGTGGAAATCAGATGTCTGTATCAATAGAGCCTCAAGACATATTTTAGTAAAACAAACAACTTTATAATAAAACAGAATAAGAATGTAATTTTAAATGCACGTTAAATTTTCTTCCACTTCAAACAAATGCTGACATTTTAAATCTTATTCACACTTTCTGTGTATATTAATTATGGATGTAATTTAACAGCCACTAAATACAGAGTCCAATAGAATTGTGGTTGGGCTATGAGTGCAGAATAGGGTTCATTGTTAATTAGAGGACTTAAAAGAAAATATTATCATTTTTAAAGAACCAGAATATTTTTCTCCCTCTTGAAAATTTCCAGCTTGTTTTAATGGAAATTTTTATTCATTTTGAAACTTTCTAGACAAAAGCTGCATTTCAGACTTACTTTAGTTTTTACATAGCTGAATAGAAGACAACAACTATTAGCAACACATCCGTAAGCATTTAAATTATTGTTCCATATACTGCAGCAGGAGTGTGAGGATTGTCTTATCTGGTGCCTTGATAAGGTCTTCCTTGTGGCAGAGAGACCAATGCCTCCCTACCATCACAATGTAATTCAGTACAACTGGCCTGTAAAAGTATATGACTGGAAAAGTAATAGTCCACCAAAGCATCCTGGAAAACAGACGAAGAAGAGGCAGACACAACAGAGCCCAGAAGTCAGAAATGGAGGATATAAGATGTGCTTCCTTCTTCTGTTATTTTTTTAAAATAAATTTCATTCTCCTCTTTGCATTATTTAACTGCAGCTGCTATAGATTGACCTTTACTCTTGCACTTCATGCTGCCTTTTTAAATTTTTGAGCAATCTCTTTTTTTAGAGCTTGTGGCTTGGCACAAAATACCTTTTTATTCTGCGCTAAAAATAATTTAATGTAAACATTGCCTAAGTAAGGAGAAACTAAATTTTCCGTTTGATGGTTGTCTCTTCACAATGAATTACTAAACAAGTTAATAGTGTCAGAACATGTACACAAAATATTTAAAATGAACCCACTCAACTTGTCTGTTTAGTTGATATACTTTCCTCTAGCTTTTTTCCTTTAGCTGTTTATAGCTAAAGCAAAGGACAGACTAGATTAGACACCACAGAGAGTTTGTAAGATCAAAGCTTACCTTTTCGTAAGTCTAATATTGCTAGGTTGTGTTGAAAACCAGAATTCCAGTTAAATAAAAAAATACTGACTTGTCTTTAAGGCACAATATTTCCTATCCATTCTCTATAAAACTTTTAAGCATTTTCTATAACTAATATTATATTGATTTTTATAAAGCAGATCACAGACACATTTCAGTGAAAGTTTTTGTCTCAGTTTTGTTTATTGACAAAGAACTAACAACAATCCTGTGGCTGAGAATATACTATTTAAAAGTGTGATGAAATCTGAGTTTGTAGTAGATGAATAGAACTTCTTGATATTTTCAAAAGTGAAAAAGTAAATCAAATGTTTAATCACTTTCATTCTTATTAGTGTCAGTGTGTTTCCAGAAGGTTTGATCTGCATCTTCTTAAAAGTAACTTGACATAGCACTCCCTCAATTCTATAACTAACTTTAAATATACACTGAGAGAATCATAGGAAGTCCTCCTGTACTGTAATAAGTTTGGTTTTCTTGACTTGATTTTTGTAGTCATGTACTTTAAAACAGTTATTAGAAAATTTTGGATTATCCATCCAGGGCCATGAAAAAGTAATTTGGCAAAGTGCAGAAATTTCTCAGAGTTACTCAAACTGTAAAATGCAAATGTTCTTTCACACTATAAAAGGCTATTATAAATTTAACAAAATCTGTTGCAAGTAAAAATATGACAAAAATAATTACAAGTTTTATGTATAGGAGACAATCTGAAATAGTAACACTATTGAAATGCGGTTGAAAAGCAATTGTATCATTCAGTAGTATTTTAACAAAATGTAGAGACAGAATAGTGTTGAAAAAGTATTTACAACAGAAGACAGTAAAAAACCCCCTCTTTTCACTCTTTTCTGTCATTTTACAGTGTGTGTCTAACTTTTTTTCTACATTTCTCTCCTTTATTTGAAATAAATTAGATGTTTGTGTTTATAAAATTAGATTTACAAGGTGAAATAGACTGTCTGCAGGCAAGAAAACTTACTGTTCTCAGCAAATTAGTTAAATAAACATGTTACAAAAGGAAATACTTGTGGAAAACATTTATTTCACAATGCATCTTCTGAAGAGTTTAAATGCCAAAGTAGTTTAAGAAAATAAGATGCACCTTTTTTTTTTTTTTTAATGTAACCACTTCAGGAACTCAAGTAAGATAAAATTTGATTTCTTTTAATACAAGGAATATTTTAAAATTCTTTGTTCATATTTGAAATCTATAAGAAGCATTAAAGTTATTGTCAGTGTAACTACATGTTATGCTTTGCTTTTTTTTTTTTTTAATCAAAATCTCTATCTTAAGAGTATTTCATTCTAGAAGTACCCTAGATAATTACATGCAAAACTAGTGAAATCAGTAGACTGACTAGGGAAATTAGCTAGACTGGATCCCAGAAACTGCAGTTCTCTATTCATCTGTAGGGAAGCAGCAGGATCCTTCCCACCACATTTCTCAGTTCTAGTTTGAAAGTATCATGTTTGCTTTATGACTTTTCTGCTACTGACTTTGATCAACAGCTCTAGCAGTAGACTGATATCACAATGGGCACTTGAACATTTAAAAATTAGAGATGTAAGCAACATATCTCACGCACACCATAACGTGGTGATAGTAATTTTTCACTATCATTGAAACTGCTTAAAATCAAACTACATGTAGAATGAAACTATATGCAATTTAAGACATTATTTTTCACTTAAGCCATCATGTTGGCTGACTGAAAATCTTGACTATTCCCAAGACTTTGTTTTATCCAAAAACTCACTGATAAACAATGCATACAATCACATATAAAATCAATAGGCCTGCGGCAGATTCCACTTCTTTTTTTTGTTTTTAGTTTTGTTTTTTTTTTGTTTTGTTTTGTTTTTTTGTTTTGGTTTTGTTTTGTTTTGTTTTTTTAAACTCTGTGTTGGATGGCTAAGGCAGAAACATTAGGGTATTTTTCCTAAGTCAAAAAAAAAGAGCTTTTACAAATTTGATTTTTGGCTACTATTCACGACCACCAAATATTTCACTACGAAAGGACAATTATCCTTTCAATCTGCTCCTCAAATTTGATTCAAAATTACTATATGGGCAATTAATTTATTCACTGGCAGATTTTTTCTTTGTAAGGTCATGTTCCATTTAAATTGCTGATGTCACTCAATCAAATCAAATGTACCTCTATCAAGCTGTTTGGAGGATCAATGTTGTAACGCATCTAGATTGACAACATTAGTCCCTCACTCTGTAATACCAAGAGTTTGACTTCTCTTTGCAAATCCAAACTCACAAAAAATTACAACATTCCAATATTGTTAATCAGTAATAGTGCACAGAGGACCTTTGTCCTTAATTATTGTGACAAGAAAGTGAGAGGCATTGGATGTTATAAAATGCTTCCTCTAATTCCAGTCTAGTGGTTTGGAAATGAAATTAGTTACCCTCTTCTTGCTTGTATGTAGTGAAAGATTCCTGATAAATCGAGCTGTACAGCTACTACAAAAATAAGGTTAAGTGAACATTTGTTTCAGTTCTGCACAGCTGTTTCTGCAGATTGTGTTCCTGCTCCTTAATATTCATTGCTAGCAAATACTCATGCAGAGAAGTTTTTGTTCAACATGAATATTTAGGAAATTACTGTTCTATGTATGAATATTTGGTTTCGCATGCAAAAACTCCAGCATTCATGAACAATTTTTTGGGTTTGTTATTCATTATTTACTATACTTCTCATTCATAAATTTTGTTCCTTTAGTCAAAAAACAATGAAACTATATCTTTTTGGCAATCACATGCCAAAAAATTGCAGTAGGTTAATCTTTGTCTAGTCTCATCAAAACATTGTTTATAACAAACTTATTCCGAAACCTGAGATTTTTGCTTTTGAAAGCAAATGGTTGAAAAATATAAAATTTATTTTGAATAAATTAAATTCATTTACTTTAATACTGAATGACTTGCACAGGCATGTCATAAAAATCCATAAAAATGTTTTTTTTTTCTTTTTTGAGAACATACAAGGCCAAAGATAAGCACAAAATTGTTCACTTAACCTATTTAATCGCCTTAAAATACAGAGGTTTTAGAATTAGTCTGAAGAAATGTCTCAAAAGTCAAATATTTATGTTAATTATTGATTAATAAAATTACCATATTTTTGCCATGAAAATATGAATTTTCATGAAAAAATAACTAGGAAATAATGTAGAGAATTATTGTACCAACTGATATCAATGGATGAAAAGATAATCTAACCCGTTTCTTTCCTCATTGTTTAAAACATATAATGCAAAAATAATTTCAAGAATGTCTTTAAGATTGGGCTATTAAACACCTAATACTCATTATTACAATTTGTTGACTTTCCAGTGTCCCCTCCTCCAAGCTCAGCAACAGTCCAGCTGTGTGCAAGAAGCCAAACAAATGTGACAGGAGGCCCACATAAATGAACAAGCAGTTCCTTACAAAACTTAAACACAGATACGAAGCATACAGTAAGTGGAAGCAGGGACAGGTGATCCAGGAGGAATAGAGACACTGTCCAACCATGCAGGGATGGGGCTAGGAAAGCTAAAGCCCCTAGTGATATATCTCATACACTGATACTGGGGCCAATATTGTTTAACATCTCAACTAATGACCTGGATGGTGGGACAGAGTCCGCTCTCAGCAAGTTTGCACAAACGGGGAGAAGTGGTTGATAGACCAGAAGGTTGTGCTGCTCTTCATAGGAACCTTGACAGGCTGAAGAAATGGACTGTCAGGAATCTCATGAAGCTCAGCAGCCGGAAATGCAAAGTCCTGTACTTGTGCTCTTCATGGGTACCAAGTTGACTGTGATCTAGCAATGACAAAAAAGGTCAACGGCCTCCTGGGCTCCATTAGACAGAGTATTGTCACCAGGTTGAGGGAGATGATCCTTCCCCTCTACTCAGCTCTGGTGAGAAACATCTGGTGTGCTGGGTCCAGTGCTGGGCTACCCTGTACAAGAGACAGGTAGATACTTGAGTGAGTCTAGAAAATGGCTACAGCAACTAACTATCCTTTTACTATTGTTAGAAACAAATGATAAAATAAAATAACTGACTTGTAACAAATGAATTGAATTTCTGTTTCTCTGCTCCTCCTTCCAAAAGGCTACTCTTTCCCAAACGTGCAACAAAGAGAGGGGGATTAGCAAGCTCATGGCTTTGGGAACATTGTCACTGTTGGGATTTGCTTCCTATATTTCAGCTACAGTAGTACTGAGAACAGGAAAGCAGAAAACTCTAGTACATATTTCAAAATATGCAGATGCATTTGCAAGTAGGCAACTTCCCCGATTAGCAATGAGCCCTGGCAGATTTTGCTATAATGGAAAACATAGTATGATTTACCTACAAATCTTTTTTTTAGTAAATTCTTTAAAAAGGTCTAAATTTTTCTCCCAATTTTAGGTTATATAAGAAGTTTAGATGAACAAACTGAGTGACCTAGTTTGGTATTCACATCAGTTACAGGGGTTTTTTTATATTTGACATGATAGGTACACATGAAAGTATGGGCAGTGCATATATGCACATGCATTTAGTACTCATACAAACTTTACATTTGAAATTATTTAATACATATTATCCAATATAGTAATACTATCAGTAATGTTAAATTGTTTGATTAGCTGGTCATCCTGTTCCCTTTGCTTTGAACTATGATAGTCACTGTAGATAGACCAGTGAATGTAGCAGTGTGTCCTCTGTTATCTTTCAGGGACTAGCAGCTTAGGCATCCTGTTTCGATACACCACTCTAAAACAAACAAAACTAAACAAAAGAAAACAAATAAATTCAGAAATGAGAAAATCTTAAAAAATAACTGATGAAACAAGGAAAGAAAATGGAATGGCATGAATCCATCCTTCAGCTCAAAATAAAACCAAGAGACAAGCGTGGAACATAAGCAGTCCCATTTTGCAACGGCTTCTAGTTTTATGGATGTGTATGAACTATTTTTTTCCCCTCTGGCTTACTGTTCCATGTGAAATCTGGACTCCATAGAATAAAATATGTGTCCTGTTCATTTATAAATAATGAAAAATAACATGACAAGGATTATTAAGCAGTGTAAAGCAAATAAAACAATGGAAGCAGAAATAACAAGGTCTCAACATTCTTCCTGAGCAGTTATTTCTATGAATTATGTTGATATAGATCAGTACACCTCTACTCAGTAACAGGCAGAGATTAATATAGTAGCTGTTTGAGCTGTTACTTTTGCTAACTGGTTTCTTGGACAGAGAAAGAGTGTCAAAATAATCATAATAATAGAAAATCCCTACATTATTTCTCCTTAAACTGAAATCCTGCTCTTTTTATGACGCTCTGAAATATTTATTTAGTTGATTTCAACATATGGTATGCAAATACACTTCAGAATGCTACTTACAATATTCAATTTATTTAAATAGCAGTTCAAATAAAAATGTTAATCAAGAGAAGACTGTAATCCCCTTCAAAATTAGAGCTGTAACAAAATTATGAAAGAAAAAGAATTTATTATCATTCCCCTAAAAAGCAAGGGGAAAAAATAAATTGCCTGCAGAAATGTTAAAGTTAATTTGTCAGTTTTTTTTTCCATAGTAGTACGAGTGGAAGAAATCTCCTGGAGTATGCAGTCTGGTCATCTGCTGATGTACTTGCCCTGTTAACCCTTTTTTCTTTTAGACAGCTATGTCTCATCTTAGAGTGATACCCTCTCAACACTTAACTTCTGATTTAGATAGCTCTATTGCATCTCAAGTTCCATCTCTGTTTCTCATATTCAGGACTGATTGCTCACTTTTTCCCCCTCTCCTCCTCCCTTCACAGGCAGCTGTCACACTGACAGTGCATTCCCTCTCTCTGGAGGTGTATGATCCGGCTGTCTAGAAAGTCCTTCTAGTTAAGCTTGAATCAAGATTAGGTGTAGTGGGTCGTCAGAGCCAGCACTGCAGAATTGACATTGAAGGTTTGCTACCAGTACAAAACCAAGGACACTACACATGCTTGTCTTTTGCCCTTGTGTTAATATACAGTTGGAGAGGAGATTGTGAGTAGAAAGAATATTGCAGTGTGTCCATACTAGCCTTATGTCAGGTGGAGGTAGGCATGTAGGCTTGGTAGGGTAAGCTCAGTTGGGTAGGGACCAAAAGGACCCAGTAGACATTCAAAGCCAGCAGGGAATCATAGCAGACAGAGCAGGAGTAGGATGCCACAGATGGATTTGTCTCATGAGGAGTCAGCATGTTTTCTGCAATTCACCCCACTGCGTGTTAGTAATGAACTCCTGTGAAGACTGGAAGAAATCCCACAGTAACCACTTTGTGTCCCAGCTTTCTTAGGTTCAGGGGTCTGCATGAAACATATTCAATTCAGCATAGCTAACATGCAACATTAACATTATTATGATCTCTTGTGAGAGACATTGATCCCAGCTCACGCTGTGACTCCCACTGATAAGTCACCCTGCCATTGGCATCTGGGTCCCCGATTCCTTACAGCGTCAGCTAATTGCTGACACCAACCCAGGCTACATTTCCAGGATCCTGAGGAGATCAATCAACTCTCTCTGCAAATGGATGTAAGAATTAACTAACTTTTTGGTGATTGTGTAAGCCTTTGGGCTACCTTCCTTACTTGTAGGACCATAAACTGCCATTATTATTATTTCAGTTTCTATTTCATTTTGGCAGGGTTGGTAATGTTTGTATAAGTATTATCTGATTTCCTCTACATGTACTCTTAGTTCCCAGGTTTCTCAAAAGTTTCTATTTATGACCACTCTCCTGGTGATATCCTTGCCTGCTAGGGTACAGGTGATGGACACTCAGATGATGCAAACGGTCTCAAAAATACTCCAGTTTACACTTGCCAGGGATACACTCATCTCTTTGTCCAGCACCTTGTGTCATCAGACCAAGAATTCACAACATTGCATCTTCGTGGATGCAGATCAAGAGACTAATAGAAGACTCACTCCTGAGGCAGATTTCCACAGCCGAAAATCAATTCCCTGTTTCCAGCTCTGGACTGTTTGGTGATTGACAGTCTGGCAGTACTAAGGTGAACTTTTAAGTAAAACACAATAAGATTATTTTAATAAAATATAAAGATTGGGAAAAAGAAAAAAAACTGCTTTATTTTCAGGCAGACAAAGAAAAAATATAGTATTCCTTCTCCTTTAGCTCTCATTCTAGCTTGTTTTAAATATGTTTTCTGTGTTCTCCTCTGCTAGTGGAATAACAAGTTGCCTATCTTTAAAGTCAATTCAAACATCTCCCAGGAAATAAGCATCAGTCTGTTAGATAAATTTCAGTCTTTTCTTGCTGAAAAGCATACTGCTCTAAGATGAAGTCTCTCATTATATCCTTATTTTCTTGGACGACTTCTGCTGAATGGAAGTTCAGCCCTGGGTGTTCCTATAATCTCCAATACTGAACGTGATTTGACAGGGTATTCTCTTGTCTCCTGCACTACACTACTGCAGTCACAGTTTCAGTCACTTGCCATCATCAGAAAACTCATTCCTATCTTGAAAGAGATAGGTAGGTTTAACCATTAATTGACTGCAAAGACTGCACATGAATTATTCCCTGATAAAAGGTAAGTAAGGAACATTTCCAATGTCTCCAAGTATAAACTAAGGTATATACATTTTAAATAGCTGCAGCCTCAGATCACTTCCTTGAGGTAGGGCTTGATATCATTAACAAAAACACCTCGAAGGTAATTGTGCTTGGAATAGATGACCTCTAAACATAGCTTTAGATACAGTTAAAAGATTTATAGGATCTTTGAAACAGAAATGACAGGCTTTGGAAATACTTTTCTAAACATTTGCATGAAAGAAGAGGTGAGAAAGGGGTTTATGACTTTCTGAAGCTGCATTCTTAGCTGTATCCCTGATCATTTGGAGCATACTGTTATAAACCAGTTCATGTTATTTCATTACATTATTACTACTAAAGATAGGTACCACTCTTCAAGGCACAGTCCCAGGGCTAAAAGAAGATGGTAGAAAAATAAAAAAGATCAGCATTATATATTCACTTCACTGACCACCAAAACTGGACTCTCTATTTAATACAAAGAAAGACAGCTCCCATGTAAAGTAATTATGATGAGTTCATGTGTTTGCCCCACCGAAAGATCTAATATGGATATCTTCTTATTTTTAATATATTTATCTGATTAAAAAAGTGCATACATGGGGTAAATAGTGTTAATGGAACAAAATAACGGACAATGCCATCCTTATTTCAGTGAGAGGTTGTAGCTGGAAGGAACAGGCCAGAGCTGAATGATCTGGTGCAGAATTTCAAGTGCAATTTTTGTGAAGTTAAGGCTAACAGGTTTTAGAATTAAGAGTGAGAGCTTCCATTTCAGCTGAAAGTTCATAAAAATATGTGATTTCACAGATTATTCATAAGACTTAAAGAAGATGACAAAGTGACTTTGCACTTATTTTTCTCACTTAATGATGACATTTTTGGCCTTAGCAACTGTTGTCAAAACCTGTGAAATAGGCAATGATTTACCAGATTATAATGATCTGAGAACAACAAAGTTGCTTTCCTCTTCAGTTGTCAGAATATTCAATCCCTTCATCATCCTGTTATGTCCACAGTTTACAGGTCAGTAATTGTCAGGACAAGGAGGCTGCCTTGTCCCCTTGATTCTGTCTCTTTCAATTGCTACTATTTTTTCTGCTCTATCCATAAAATATTCAGTACTTACGTATTTCAAAGAAGGAGAGCAAAAACTTCTGAGCATAAGAAGCAGTATAGCAATAGGTATTAGAATAATTGTTTATAAATTGCTTGGTAATTAGAAAGACAATGCAAACTCTCATATAAAAGGAAAAATATTGACATTTGGTTTGTCTCATTCAAAATGACCAAAGTGAACAGAATATTTGTGTACTAAATATTAAATAGGCACTTAACCCTTTCCTGTGTCAAGGTAAGGTAAATATTCATAAAACCTCTTACCTGCTAGGAAAAAAGAACAAACAAAACAAAGCAACCAAATAAAAAAATGAATGCAATAAAAATGCAAGAGGATAAAATATTTTATGATTTATTCTTAAATTGATCTATTGTTTTCAGACAGTGGTTGTAAATAAAAAGAAATAGAGTCAGAGTGTGCTATTTGGTTAGATTTTTTTTTCCTTAAAGAAATTTTGAATTTAGAGTCCCAAATGATTAAATTTCGTGTTGTTATGTCTTCCTTCAAAATAAAAAATATTTTTGAAGCTAAATCCAACTAGCATAATCTAAGCAAAAAATGAGGACCTTTGTTCCACTATTATAAAAGTAAAATTTTAAAGTATTAGAATAATTATTTCAGTATTCTACCTATCAAATCTCTGAAATACTTGCAGAGAATAATTTACTGTAAATTTATACATACACATGTGTCATAGTTTAACCTCGGCTGGTAAAAGCACCACCCATCTCCTCACTCACTCTCTGCTATGGTGGGGTGGGGGAGAGAATCAAAAGAGGAAAAGTAAGAAAACTCGTAGGTTGAGATAAAGACAGTTTAACAGGTAAATTATACCAATTGCTTGTTTAACTTGATGAAGGGAAAAGGACGGAGGGAAGAAATTTAATATAAAACATAAATATAAAAACCAAATGTTTGCAAAATCTAAATGCAATAGGTAGCTGTCTAAAAATGTATTATACACATAAAGTGGGTTTACCTTGTATCAATGCAGGTTATTTATGAGATAACTATAATTTTTCACTTAATTCTCTTTCTTCCTTTCTTTTTTTTTTTTTTTTTTTTTTTTTAATTTAAACTTTTTGA
>WKFP01014161.1:606420-619029 GCA_011057875.1 Pterocles orientalis | reverse complement strand
AAAGGGTAGGAGAAAAGAAAAAGAAATGGAACCTCGTGAGTTGAGATAACGACAGACTTTTAATAACACCACACAAGGAAAACAAAAGGTAAGAGAATATAACAATAAGACAAGGTATAAAATACAATGGAAACACTGATACAATGAATATCTCACCAGCGGAGTTTCACAACACCGACCGCGCCTCTGTCCCCCAAAGACCCGGGGCATGACGTCAGCATGGTATCGAATATCCCTTTGGCTACCCACCTCCCAGCTTCTGTGAGGAATTAACTCTATCCCAGCTGGACCCAGGACAGACCTGATGAGATAGATCCGTGGGTCCTGAAGGAACTGGCAGATGAAGTTGCCAAACCACTATCCACCATATTCGAGAAGTCGTGGCACTCTGGTGAAGTTCCCGCAGACTGGAAAAGGGGAAACATAACCCCCATTTTTAAAAAAGGAAATAAAGACGACCCGGGAAACTACAGGATGGTCAGTCTCACCTCTGTGCCTGGCAAGATCATGGAGCAAATCCTCCTGGAATCTATGCCAAGGTACATGGAAAACAAGCAGGTTATTGATAACAACCAAAATGGCTTTACCAAAGGAAAATCATGCCTAACGAATTTGGTGGCCTTCTATGACAGAGCCAGGGCGCTGGTGGCTAGAGGAAGGGCAACAGACATCATGTACCTGGACTTGTGCAAAACTTTTGACACAGTCCCACATGACATCCTTGTCTCTAAGTTGGAGGGACACGGATTTGACAGAAGGACCACTTGCTGGATAAGGAACTGGCTAGATGGCCGCACTCAAAGAGTTGTGGTCAATGGCTCAGTATCCAAGTGGAGACAGTGAGAAGTGGTGTTCCACAGGGGTCAGTACTGGGACCAGTGTTGTTTAACGTCTTTGTTGGAGACATGGACAGTGGGATGGAGTGCACCCTCAGCAAGTTTGCCGATGACACCAAGCTGTGTGGTGTGGTGGACACGCTGGAGGGAAGGGATGCCGTCCCGAGGGACCTTGACAGACTTGAGAGGTGGGCCTCTGCAAACCTCATGAAATTTAACAAGGCCAAGTGCAAGGTCCTGCAAGTGGGTCGAGGCAATCCCAAGCACAAATACAGGCTGGGCGGAGAATGGATAGAGAACAGCTCTGAGGAGAAGGACTTGGGGGTATTGGTGGATGAGAAGCTCAACATGAGCCGGCAGTGTGCGCTTGCAGCCCAGAAAGCCAACCGTGTCTTGGGCTGCATCAAGAGAAGCATTAGCAGCAGGTCAAGGGAGGTGATTCTCCCCCTCTACTCTGCTCTCGTGAGACCCCACCTTGATAATTGTGTTGAGATGTGGGGCCCCCAACATAAAAAAACATATACTTGTTGGAGAGAGTCCAGAGGAGAGCCACAAAATTAATCAGAGGGCTAGAGCACCTCCCCTATGAGGATAGGCTGAAAGAGTTGGGGTTGTTCAGCCTGGAGAAGAGAAGGCTCCAGGGAGACTTAATAGCAGCCTTCCAGTACCTGAAGGGGGCCTACAGGAGAGATGGGGAGGCACTCTTTATCAGGGAGTGTATTGAGAGAATAAGGGGTAATGGGTATAAAATAAAAGAGGGTAAATTTAGACTAGACATTAGGAAGAAATTTTCCATTATGAGGGTGGTGAGGCACTGGAACAGGTTGCCCAGGGAGGCTGTGGATGCCCCATCCCTGGAGGTGTTCAAGGCCAGGCTGGATGTGGCTTTGAGCAACCTGGGCTAGTGGAGGGTGTCCCTGCCCATGGCAGGGGGGTTGGAACTTGATGATCTTTGAGGTCCCTTCCAACCCAAACCATTCTATGATTCTATGATTCTATGATTCTATGATTCTATGATTCTATGATTCTATGGCATTATATACTTCAATATGCCAGAGGACTTTGTTTCTGAGAACAGACAATTAGTTTTAACCTACATTAAGTTCATGTATAGTCATTAAATATATACCTGTTTATGTGTATTTAGTTTTCAAACCCATGAGCTTTGGCTGATGAGCTGCAGCGTACAAGGAAACGTTAAAGAGAGAATTCTAAGAAATAAAAGGGAAAGTAAAACATCTAACAGTTCATTAAAGAGACTGTAATTAAAATGTTATAACCATCTTAAATGAACATTTTCTGAAGACTTGATAGATCTAGCTTACCATAAAGAAAATGCTAGAAATATTTTAATAGTTATTTTAATTCTATCAAACATCATGTGATGTTTTTTCAAGAAGAATTCAACAGATATATAAAATATGATTGTGATTTTCAGTCTCTTTTCTAAGAAAGGAATAATAATTGTGGAAGACAGCCAATTTGGTAAATTAATGAAATTAGTCTGGTTCCCCTGTATCTCATTCCAAAACCTCAGGTGGATGAAAATAAATTGTATTATATGGATAGAGTCATATGCAAATTAAATAGCATCCCTTACAACAATGAATGGCAAAGATAATGTTGTATACCTGCTAAGTTTTTTTTTTCCTGACTGTCAATTCACTACAGCACAAATTCAGAAAGAGAAAGAGTTATTTTATGTAACTGGTTTTAAAAGCAAAAAATATCTTACTCATGAAATTTAAACTAGACTTTTGCATTGATGTTAGATTATTAATTACCTTCAGTAGATTGCAGGTGGGGTAATTTTGGAACATTTGCCTTAAGAAACAAATCAACTATCAGTAGAACTATTTAAAAGTAAGTGGTTGTGTGTTGAACATTTGAATAGAAATTCATGAACATTTCTTAAAAGCCAGCAAACTGCGGGAAAAATAAATAGTATGCAAGCTCAGACCCAAAAAAAACAAGACATTTCTTGGTATCTTCTATGTTATTTTTTTCATTGTTAACCTATAAACAGGTAATGAACCTATTAGAATGACTAAAAGGAAACCCTACAACATTTTAAGTGATGTTAGCATAAATATTTTGTAAAACACTGTGAAAGACAACATAAAATACTTGCTTTTATGTAGACAATCTGTGGATGTCTGTTGTTCAAGCAATTCAAAAGAAAGTTTCAGAGTGACATCACTTTGCTTGAACCCTTCAGTGACAAATACTGCAGCTGTCATTAGTAAACAACAGACCTTGACAAATAAGCAGCAGCTTTGTTAGAATGCTGAATTTATTCTGGTTAAAAATATTAAGTTCTGTTTCTTCAGGAAAAAATAATGTCTTTTTTCTTTAATTTTATTTTAAAAACAACCTAAACATTCCACAATTTTGAATACAAACCTAGATAGATTATAGACGTTAAGTTTATTCTGAATCAAATATTTTACTGTGTCATTTTTCAGTAGAATAATTACAAGACACAGTAGTAATAACTAGCTTTTATAGAGAGTTCTCATTTATACATTTTAAAGGACTTTATAAAGTGATAAACCTTTTATTTTCTTCCTTTTTTTTTGTTAGCTAGAAAAACAGAAACAGAATGAAGGAGTGACCCACTCAACTTCAGCTAGAAAACTGTGACAAAACTTGAAAGTGAACCCTTGCCCCTGATTCTTTGTTGAGCCTCAATCTGTCACAACACAAGGGACCAGAAAGAGCTACTTTGCTGAAACTGTGCACATCTAAAAGAGAGCTTGAAGACTTGATAAAGAAAGGTGAATGGCAACAGCAGTCTGTGAATACTACTCTAGTTCTGATCCAAACTTACCCTGTGGGAGGAAGACTGAGCCACTGTGGATATGACTTCAGGAAATCTGTGGGGAAACTTGAATAAATAATTTCTGATCTATGAATGAAAATATGGGAGCTCAGAATCTTTTCGTCTCCTTGGCTGATAAATTTCTCCCTATTCAGTTGCAAAAAAAGACACTTTTTTCCCCATGTTAGTTAGTAAAGAGGACAGGTAAGAACATTTTCTAGATACAACTCAGAGAGTTTGGTGGCAACAAATGATCACACAATTTAACCTGTTTAGGCAGATACCCAAGGATATCTGTGTTATCTATAATGAGCTTATTAATGTCTATAGGTCAACGATACACATTTTAAAAGCTTTCTAAATATATATAGTACATAGTCAATTAATATAACATACCTCATAATCTTTTTTTAAGAAAAATATTTTTAAATTGTGTTTATTCAAGTTAATTCAAAATGTCTGTAAACTTATGTACTGATCATCTTTACTTGACATGAAAGCATTTCACTCTTATGTCATCCTCACATGTATCAAAGATATTTCTCTTTAAAATTAGGTTGTTTTAACTCCACCTTTTCTTTCTGGAGATAGTTCATCCATTATTAGAGCTGCTTTCATAAACCATAACAGTGAAAATAAATGCATTGTTGGCCTGTGTTTTGACAAGATTCCTGCTAAGTTATTGAAAAAACCCAAGTATTGCACTAAAACCTATCAGGGGTTAACTTTAGAGACATTCCTGTTTTGCTCTGCAAGTTTGCTTCTCATACGTCATCAAATGAATACAATGAGGTAAAAATATAGTGCTGAAAATCAAGTTAGCCTTCAGTTAGGAATCGGTGACTCACAAAAGGTGCTTGGTTAGTTAATACTTCAGAAGCTAAAATTTAATTAGTACAGCATAGTTCAAAATGTTCATCCGTGCCTGAATTTTGCAAAATAGAATATTGGGAAAATAATAAAATAAATAAAGAAGCAGGGTGTCTCAGAGGGTTAACATTAACTTTCATCTCTTTGATTCTGTGTTCAATCATCTGCTGAGGAAACAGTCTAGATCATAAATCCACACCTAATTTATCAGGATGGGCATGATTCCCACCTCTGCTCTCAAAGTTTATGACTAATCTATCATGGAGTTTTAATATCCTCCACCAGAAGAAAGAATTCTGGCAGGTCAACATTGTGGTCACTATACAATAAGAAAGATCCATGGTCTGTGGACAGAAATATTGTCACCTTAGCACCTCTCTGGTACATATGGCTTTGAACAATTTTCAGGTGGGTAAATTCTCAATCTCAGTTCACATACAATCTATGTCCTGAAGAGTTCTCAATAATATTCTCCACTTTATTTGTCTCCTCTTCAGGGAAAAGGTTCTGAAATCTGACTCACAAAGTCCTAAAACTTTTCAGTGTTCACCATGATACTTTATATACCTGCTTTCCCTTTCTACGTAATTAAAACAAGTAGTTATTAGAAATTTCACCTGATAAAGTATTAATTCTGGCAGAAGGAGAAAATAATAAGTACGTTTGTGGATAAGATGTTACATCCTAATGCATTTCTTGAATTGTTCAATATTATCAAGTGTGTGCTTGAAAAGGTTTCTGCTATTGCTAATTTGGTCCAGGAAATATTTATGATTTCATAAGCAAACAGTGTGGACAAAGGTTTCATTAAGTACAGTCGTTCAGTGCATTTGTTTGGATAGTCTACAGATAAAATGAGTAAATTGTTGAAAGATGGAGGATAATTAGGTAATTAGATTTGTATTAAGAAAGGCAAAATGAAAATGCATATATTGAGAAACAGGTCTTTTTTCTGTGATGGGTGAATTCAGAAGCAAAAATATACTGTTTTGCTTATTGTGATAATAACTCCATTTAAAATCAGACTCAGTAAGAGATATAGAGAGATACTTAACTACTTGTAAAGATCTAATTTCCCAGAAAAATGTTTGATATATGTCCTGAAGACCTCATTCTTCTGCTTAGTCCAGAAACCAGATTCTGCACAAGGAATGGCAGTAAAAACTTATCATCCCATGGCACATTTCTGAAAAGAGACAGAAGAGGTCTGTGTATCTTTTTGACCATTCAGTACTTGGCAAGTGGACTGACATTGTCTGCTAGTGTGCTAATTAGTCTCAGCTGAGGCCATGGTTTCACCAATGCGGACACTTGGCTTTTCCTAATTGAAGCATGGTCACAAAACTCATCTCACATAGTTCTTGAACTCTGAATTAAAGGTGTAGATGTATGAGTGTTACCTGTAACTTTTTACTCTGCCAAAACTGTGCTAAGTTACTACAAGAATTAAGGCAATTTAATGCCACTGCTTATGTACTGACTATTCTATTAACCTGTATGTATGTGGCGGGTTGGCCCTTGGCTGGGGGCCAAACCACACACACCCGCTCACACAGTTCCTGCTCCCACCCAATGATAGGGGAGAGAATTAAAGAGGTAAATGGCAAAGAGGACTCGTGGGCTGAGATAAGGACAATTTAATTACTAAACTACAATAATATCAGAAATAATACTATTAACAAAGATGTAATGTGATACACAGTGATACTGCCCCTCCCCACCTGATAACCAAAGGCCCAGCCCACTCCCAGCCAATGGCCCCAAAGGAGGGAGAAAATAGGTGATACACAATTATGCTGCCCCCCCGAAAAATGCTCGGCCTGTTGACAATGATACTGCCCCCCCGGCCTGTTGGCAGCTAATAATCCCCAGAAACCGCACAGACGATTCCCCCAGAAAGGGGGGAAAGGGGGTGCACCGCTCCCGGAGGCACTCACGGAACGGAGATAACAGCCCAAGCATCCCAGGCCGAGAGCTGACTGAAGCAGGGGAAAAACAGCTAACGATCCTCCGGGAGAGGGAGGATCCCGAAACTCATGGAACGGAGATAACGAGCGTCCCCGGCCGAGAGCTAACGACATCTGTGGGGGGGGAAAAGGCCTTGGGAGAGCGAATGCAGGTACCTGAAGTGAGATGATCCGGAGCCCAAGGGAAGTGAAAGAGAGTGATCTCCTGGAAGGGTCCTCACCTATATACTGGGTATGACGTGTATGGGATGGAATACTAATTGGTCAATCTGGTTTCCATCTGAACCTAAGAACAAATTGCAGGCTAGCAGCTGGACTGTGTCTCTTTTCTTGTCTGCTGACATTGGCAGCAGAACAAAACATCGGTTATCAGCTTCTCCTGAGCAGGAATCCAAAACATAGCTTCTTGCTAGCTATTTATAAAGAGAAGGAAAAAAAGTAACTCTGTCTCTCTTAACCCACGACAATGTATTAACCCTTGAAATCTGGAGGAGTGCCCTGTCCCTTCTTCACTCTGGAAACAGCACCTTAAAAAGGTGTTATTTCTGAGAATGACATCTTGGTGTCAGCAAAATACTAGAGTTACATGCTAAGTCATTTCTAAAAGTACAGTCTTCAAAGAAAGGTCTTTCAGGAAATCAGTGGAAGGCCGTAAGTAAAAACTTTGTTGTTATTTTGATAGGTGAGTCACCACAGTGACCACAATTTTCAGCTGTGAGATTGGTCATAGTGTAATTTTCTCCTGATCTAATTTCTCTAAGCACTGCTGAATACTGTTAAGTTTATTGTTCTACATATGTATCTTAAAAATTGTTTTGTGTTATTTATCACTTAATATATTCTACTTAATTGTTTATTTGCCATCTTTTCTTTGAATCCTATTTAATGGAATCCTGGTTTGTTTTGTTTTGGATTTTTTTGTTTATCTGTGCCCTCTTGTCCTTCAGTATTTTCTATTATTTATGATCCTATTTTTCCATTTCTTTTTGTCTGGTCTTTTTGTCTAAGTCCAGTCTGCTCACTTCCATCTCTCTCTATGAACATGAATAAGGATGCTCATATCTGTGCTAGGCTGGTGTAACCCTGTTTCCATATTTACATGGCCAACTAGTCTTTTCTCTGTTTTCAGCTGTGGTTATGGCTTGCTCTGCTGCTGGTTCACTGTGAGATGGCAGGCAGGCTAGGATAGACTGGAGGAGGTCTAACATTGCTATGACTTCCTGGAACACTTGTGGACTCTACGAGGAAACCAGAATTCACAAAATCAAGTTAAACTCAGCTGTAAGTAGAATGTGATGGGTCTAGAAGGCCCTTGGTTGCTTTTTGTTTTCATTGTCCTAAAAATGAAGCATTCTTTGAATGCAGGGAATCATATTTTGTGATCCCTCTGAATTAATGCATGTATTTCTTTCTTATAATTTGTGAGATCTTCCAAATTTCCAACACAGACAGAACTAATAGAATAAAATCTAAATAATACAACTTTCCATTCAATAAGGGTTGTCAGGTTTCAGGGAAAAAAAAAGAATTTGGAACCAAGTTATAGCAGAAAACATTTGAAAAAAGTGTTTTACACCTACAGCTCTTGTAGCTGATGCGTATGAAAATAGGCTTATGTAAGTATAAGACATTAATTTCTAGTTATGAAAAGATTTCTTTTTCTTGGAAAAATTAACTCATAAAATGGGGTTTTAACTCATCCTTCTTTAAATGTCCACAATGCCATTATGAACTGATCATCTAGATTCTTGTATGGTCAATGGAGAGAGTTGGATATGTTTTGCATGCAATTCATATGTCTTGTATTATACACTTTAGGATGAGATAAATAGAACTACAGAAGTGACTGGTTTTCTCCCACTGACTATAAAAACAGCCTAAAAGAATCTCTCAGATGCAGATGTTGTATGATTGCTCTTAAAATGAGGTGCTATGCTTCCTTTGACACTGGTGTTTACAAACAAAATAGGAAAACAGATCAAATCCCAATCAATCTTTGAGAGTGATACCCTAAAACAGACATTTCTAAATGTCCTCTAACTACCATATCTTGCTGATTGTGACTGTAAGCCTGACACTTTAAAAATCCTGAAAATAACTTAAATTCTTAAAATGTTACTGTCATATCAGTGAACCTGGAATAACAAAAAAATGCCTCTCTAGCTGCCTGTAAAATTGATTGTCCCAGCTTTGACCCACTGGAAGTCAGAAATTTTTAGTTGCCAGTCAGGAAAAGAACATGGTGTCTATTGATGAAAGTTCATCAAGTTTAATTTGCGTTTAAAGAAATAGTTTTGTCAGAAAGCCACAGGTAAGAGTGAATCATAAGGCACCACTTTCCTTCAGTGGGCTGCCTTTGTGCTGGCCCTGCATCCTAGAGCCTTTGAGGAGTGATGCCAGAGTGAGAAGCACACTCCTTTGTGCAGAACAAATTACAAAATGCTGCTAAAACAGAGGTAGTTATACCACTTTTTTAAAAGAAAAAAAAAAAAACAAAAAACAAGTGCATATAAATGGCATGATCTCTAGTGTATTGTACAACACAGCAGCTCCTGTACTCCTCAGGATAACTCTTTAATGATACTCTAATGGTACCATTACATTATTACTCTGTATCATTATAGAATATGACAAAAAAACCCGCTCATTTGCATGAAATATTCTTCCTTTTTTTTTCTTCTTTGTGTAAATTTGACTATGAAATTCCCATCTCTCACTGAGATTAGTCTGTCTCCACCTATTATTGTATCTCTTTAGTCTCACTGATACTATGATGAGGAGTTCTTCAGGAATTAGTCAGAAGCATAACACATTTTGTTATGAAACAGGTATACAAGCTGTTTTAAGCATACATGCTTCTAAAACAAATGGTAGTAGTTGTTACAATCTTTACAACTTCTCTGCTTTGGCAAGAACAAAAAGATACGTCATATGGCAAAATCATCATTAAAAATAGAATAGCTACTCTTCACAAAACAAACAAACAACAACCTACAATGTACCATTTGTGGCCCTAAAATGTCCATCATACACACTTGTACGCTATATCCAAAATAATTTCCATATTATTGTTCAAATAACTTAATCTCCTGATCCAATGTTCCACTTTTGTCAATCTTATATTGCAGCATCACTGAAGTTAAATCAGCCATTAACTTTAGAATATCATAAAAGGACAGCCTAACTTTGCTGACAACTGAATTTGATGAAATATGTAATAATTGACCATCAAAACCTCCTACTACATATTTTACAATTATTTCATACCCAATCTTACAAGGAAAAATGTTTTTGTTACTCCATTACTAAAAAATAACATGCCTATTCTTATGCAAATATAAGACTTCACATGCTTATTTCCAAGGGCTATTGTATCTTCTACACCAAATACTCTGATGCTTCAGTTTCATGAAAGTAACACAATTTTAATCAGGGAAATCAAAATCTAGGTTGGCTTCCTTTATTTATATTTTTTTAAAACCTATTTGTAAAAGATATGATAAACAGTAAACGCCATAATATAATCAATAACCATTACTACTAAAGGTAGGACTGAACCCTCTAATCCAATACTTGCTAACTTTATTAATAATGCTGTTGTAGACTGAAGGATTAAGTATGTACAAAAACATCAACAAGAGCAAGGTCATAAATTATTGAATGAGCTTTTCCTCAGTTATTTTTGGACAACAAGCATGTTACGCTAAAGACTAAGTTGTATCTGCTGTATTTGCTGATGGCCTCCAAGCCAAATTTCGCTAACCTTACAAAATATGCTTAGGCTAGCCTCATACATTTAGCTGGGAGAAAGTCTGCAATGGTTCTTAGTTTATCTGAAAAGACTGTCTGTCCTTAATACAGGGATTAAAGTAACATGCTTTATTGCACAATTTGCAATATTGTGTTTGAAATCTCTGCAGGATCACCCGACCTGCTGAGCATAATTTCAGAACCTAGCAGTACCATTAAAAATAAATGTTTTATTGACTATTCTAACACATTTCTATTACAACAAATGACAAGGATCATCCCCAGGGCTACCCTAAAATGTCTTTCTCTGTCCCACTGTATGTTGATACTATGCCGAGTTGTCTGATGTTTGAATATGCAAAAAAAGAAAATCAACTCCCTGACTTTCTGCATTTAAGCCTTTGAAATAAATTCTCAGTCACTGAAAAGAAAATATACCCCTATGCTTTGCTTTATCAAGTCATATTATTTCTCCCCTAAAAACACTAATAAAACAATGAACCATGATAACTTAGAGAGAGCTCTTGTGTTAAAACTATGTCTGAGTCTTTCTCATGGTGTGATTTCTTGACCTTCTTCCAGGTCTCTCTTATATGATGCGTCACTAATTATTTGCATCTTTTCCAGCCTGCCTCTTCCATAGACTATCAAGTTACTGAAGTGTTATTTTTGTTCACTACATGAGCCACTGATATATGGGATTGGTAAATAGGAATATATGAATGTCTGGAGTTCAAATCCATTCTTGTACTTGACCTTCATAATGTGAACGAGTAGATAAAGTTGATGAACTATACTTAATGAATTATATTTAGACAAGTTACCAGGTCTAAGAAATGTTTCATTTTCCTTGGATTTTATGACTATAGTTCTGTGCTCTTTACTCTTATAATTCTAGGCAGTTTTGAGAATTAAGTGCATGGACAGACATATTTTTGAATTCTGCAGCTCATTTAACTGAGGATAGAAATACATGAGGATATAAGAGGCAGGAAAAATTTTTCTGCAGAAGTAGTGTTAGTGTTCTCCATATCATGATGATAGCTGATAGAAATCTTCATTTCAGTTTTCCCTCCTCTCTTTATGTTTTTGCCACAGGAGTGCAGCTGTGCCAGCAGAAAAACTCCATAATGCTGTTTTACTCTGACAAATATCTCTAGGATGAATTGTGCCAAATTTGCAGAAGATTTCTTTAACTCTGATTCTCAGAGGGACTTCAGAGAGATCTGTTCTGAGAGATTTCCAATTAGAAGAATACGGACCAAGAGGGCAAGATATTTGCACTTCAGGGAACGGACAGTTTAGAGGATAAATTAAGGTAACACTGCAGACCCATCCTTAATATAAATGAGGGAAGCCTGCCCCTTGTTACTACATTTTGCATGGCTGCCACTGTTCTCCAGCACCTTAGGCAGAATTTAGGCAGCTGTAGGTGTTTGATCTCCAAATTTGGATTCTTAGCATTGTCAGCTTCTCACAACTCTCCTCAAGTCCTGAATTTTGGTCATTATATTTCAGCATTTAAATTTCCCTTTTTTTCGATACTTGTGGTACAGCCCCAGTATTGAAAGAATAGTCCCTTTCCCTCAGCCTGTCAAGCCTTGAGGAATGAGCAAAGGGAGGACTCAGTCACCAAGCCACCAGCTTGGCTGGGTGTGGGCTCAGCCGTGCCCTGCGGTGGGTGGGTTGGAGCCGGCTAGAACCAGCTGTGTCCGGCACGGGGCAGCCCCGGCCACTCCTCACAGGGGCCCCCCTGCAACCCCCCAACAGCACCTGGGCACCTGCACCCTGTATATTACTTTTTCTGCAACCTATTTGTGCTTGAATCAATGTGTTAAATTTATCTTCTTAAATTCCTGTTCTTCTACTAAGCTTAAAGCTGGGATTAATATCTCAATTTCAGAAAAGCATTTGACACCGTCTCCCACAGTATCCTTGCGGCTAAATTGAGGAAGTGTGATCGGATAGTGAGATGGATTGTGAACTGGCTGGAGAAAAGAAGCCAGAGAGTTGTGGTGAATGGGATGGAATCTAGTTGGAGGCCTGTATCTAGTGGAGTCCCCCAGGGTTTGGTATCGGGACCTGTGCTATTCAATATATTCATCAACGACTTGGATGAGGGAATAGAGTGCACCCTCAGCAAGTTTGCTGATGATACGAAACTGGGAGGAGTCGCTGACACGCCAGAAGGCTGTGCTGCCATTCAGCAAGACCTAGACAGGCTGGAGATTTGGGCGGGGAAAAATTTAATGCAATTTAACAAGAGCAAGTGTAGAGTCTTGCATCTGGGCAAGAACAACACCAGGTTCCAGTATAAGTTGGGTACTGACCTGTTGGAGAGTAGTGTAGGGGAGAGGGACCTGGG
>WKFP01014161.1:580821-603858 GCA_011057875.1 Pterocles orientalis | reverse complement strand
GGGGGGGGGGGCAGCATCATTGTGTGTCACCTGTTCTCTCCCTCCTTCGGGGCCATTGGCTGGGAGTGGGCTGGGCCTTTGGTCATCAGGTGGGGAGGGGCAGTATCACTGTGTATCACATTGCATCTTTGTAAATAGTATTATTCCTGATATTATTGTAGTTTAAATTGTCCTTATCTCAACCCACGAGTCCTCTTTGCCATTTACCTCTTTAATTCTCTCCTCTATCATTGGGTGGGGGCAGGGACTGTGTGAGCGGGTGTGTGTGGTTTGGCCCCCAGCCAAGGGCCAGCCCGCCACACCTTCTATGTCCTCTTCTCTAACAAAATATAACTAAGGAGGGACTGTGGATTCAAAACAAGCAAACATACTTCTCCCAGTAAGCTAAAATATACATATGTGTATTTCCTGTACTCAACACCTATGTGATACACTCTAGGAACTTCTCATTTAAAGACCATTAGTAGCAGTACCTACATGCTTTTTAACCATTCCACCCATATCTGCTCCCAGAATTTTAAATATAATCTACTTATCCATGACTCAGACTCAGACACGTTTCTGTCACAAGATTAATTAACAGTTCACTTAGGTTCCTCAGGGCTGCGATTTCCAGGTGCTTCTGGGTAGATTATAAACCCTCTTTGTTTCTCAAAAAATCTGCAGCTCCCATAGAACCAAGAAAATCGATTGTGGAGAGCGAGGAAAAGACAAGTCATTGCTTGTTTCTTAAGGTTAAGTAAGATGGATCTTCCTACCACAGTTCAACAACGTGTATTGCTTAATATTACCAACATAGCATTCTCCTTCTAGAGAACTGTTGAATCAGTCAGAGAAAACGCAAAATAAGGCAAGTCTGTGCTTTAGGAAGTAGTCGTATAGGATTTTGGATATCAAGCTGTCATAAGCAGGATGGAGGACATCCTAAAATTACAATCTACAGTTTAAAGAAAACCTCTATGGCTATTATGATAATTGTATCATTGATTTTACTTTGACTTCCTATGGTAGCCTACTGGTCATCAGTCAAGGAGAAAGTTGATTGCCAGATACCATTATAGATGAAATGACGTTAAATGAGGTAATCTTGGTTTTAAGTTGGTTTAATTTCAAAATCTTCTGAAGACAACATAGCTTCAAAGATATTGGAAAAACAATTTAAATTATACAGCATTTTAGATTAAATGCATTAGATATATTAAACTATTCAGAGATGCATGTATTTGGGTAATGTCTGAATAGGAGGACTATACAATTCTGGACCACTTCATCTGATTAGGAATATTTATACTGCACAGAGTAGAGCTAATGAGAGATGTGAAGGTGGAGTTATATCTCCCTTAAGCCATCTGGTCAATCTACGTGTGTTCTAAACATTTACTGTTCTGTTAGCTCACACAAAAGAAGGTTAAAAAAGGTAATTTAATAGAGTCATTAGTAATTGAAAAGATTTCTAATAGAACAGGACACTTGAATTAACCAGATCAAAGAAGCACGAAGTTCAGTGTCTGAAATTCAAACTTATATAAATTAAGACTGGAAAAAGAACATACATTAATAACAGTGAAGATAACAAACAACTGGAAGAACTTTTAGGGACGTGGTGGACACTTCTAGTCTTTAAGTTAGGTTTGTACACTTTTCTACAATAAATACCTTTGCTCATGGTTATTCATTAGCCACTAGAAAAGCTGAAGTTGTGACAGATTTTTTCTATATTAGATTTACACAGTTTTATTAAAAATATCCAAATTCAAATATCTTCAAGTATTAGTTGCAAGAAATAAAGCTACTTATTACCAAGAATTGGCAGAAGTGGTGCAAAGTATTCTATCAAAACTGAAAATATATTTGCAACCAACAATCCTAATATTTAGTCTTCTAACACTCCTCCTGTGCCCGAAAGAGAGTTGGCATTTAGATCTGCTTCATTACGCTCCTGCTGTACACCTCTGTGTAGTCACAGCCAGGACAGAGTTCCTGCAAGCCTGATAATCAGAAAGTTGTTCCCTCTGCCCACTCTTGCAGACAAGTTTGATCTAATTTAACTATGCTTTTGCTGACAGTCACATGGATTCTTAGGGATGATGTAAGTGACTCATTAATTAAAATTAATTTAGTGTAGGTACAATCACGCAAGTACTTCTGCTGGTTTGTGTGATATTTCTGTATCTCTCCTGACTCACAGTGACCAAAAAAAGGGACATGAGATGGTACGGGATTCTTTTTATTTTTTTCCCCTAGCAGCTAGGTAACCACTAAAAAGTGTAAAATTACTATACAAACTGTGTGAAAAAAAATTAAGAAAATAATAGCTTAACTGCTGTATCATCCCAGCAGTGATATTGAATATTTTTCTGCCCTTCTGTATGTTTTGAGGCACTATGATAATCATAGAATCATAGAATGGTTTGAGTTGGAAGGGACCTTAAAGATTATCTAGTTCCAATCCCCCTTCCATGGGCAAGGACACCTTCCACTAAACCAGGTTACTCAAAGCACCATCCAGCCTGGTCTTGAACACCTCCAGGGATGGGGCATCCACAACTTCCCTGGGCAACCTGTTCCAGTGCCTCACCACCCTCACAATAAAACATTTCTTCCTAATATCTAATTAATTCTACTCTCTTTCAGCTTGAAACCATAACCCCTCGTCCTACCACTACACTCCCTGACAAAGAGTGCCTCCCCATTTCTCCTCCCCCTTAAGTACTGGAAAGCTAGAATAAGGCCTCCCCAGAGCCTTCTCTTCTCCAGGCTGAAAAAACCCAACTCTCTCAGCCTGTTCTCATAGGGGAGGTGCTTCAGCCCTCTGACCATCTTCACGGCCCTCCTCTGGACACGCTCCAACAGGTCCATGTCTTTCTTATGTTGGGGGCCCATTAGCTGGATGCAATACTCCAGGTGGGTTCTCACAAGAGCAGAGTGGAGGGGGAGAATCTAATCCTTTGACCTGCTGGTAATGCTTCTTTTGATGCTGTAAAGGATGAAATGAGAAAGGGGTTTGTTACAGAGGACTACAACTGCCTGTCAAAGGCCCCAATAAGATATGAAAGGCAATTATCTGCTGAAAGATTTGTAAATAAATGGCTTGTCTCAAATATCTCAGTTGTAAACTCCTTGCTGATAAGAAGAATCCTGGAATGTACAAAAGCACTTATGGTCTAACTCCCTTGCTAAAGAGGTCACCCCCCTCACCTCTGAGGCACCAACAAGGAAAGTTCAGCCAAAGTTAATGCAATTTTCCCATGCAAGTTAAGGACATACCTCTCTGTGCTTCCTATGTAAATTAAGGAGACACCTCGGTTGCTTCTTATACTAATTGAAGAAAGTTAGGTGGAGACCTGAGAACTTTAGTCTATAAAGAGGTGAAATAATAACAGGAAGGTGTATGCCTGTCGCTGGATCCAAGGGTGGTAACATAATTCTGGAATCTTTTCTCTCTTTCTCTTCTCTTCTCTTCTCTTCTCTTCTCTTCTCTTCTCTTCTCTTCTCTTCTCTTCTCTTCTCTTCTCTTCTCTTCTCTTCTCTTCTCTTTCTAAGTATTTCTTTTCTTTTTTTCTCTTTTTCTTTCTCTCTGTCCTTCTGTCTCTAATTAATCTTCCTGGCACACAAGTGTAATACCATTACAAGCTCCTTTTGGGGCTTGTTCAGCAAGTTTCTGTGGGAAGCTTCATTGTGACTGTCCATTTTAGCACTGATAAGTGATTGCAAGTTTTATAAGTTGGTCTTTAATATTGTGGGTAATTGTGGTGTTGTTACATCTTTAGTAGTTGTCACATTGTTGTAAGTTTTATTGCTGTCAGTGGGTGATAGTATTGTTATAAGCTTTCTTTGTCAGGTCATTTATGTTTTGTAATTCCACCACATTTTACAACTAACATATTTTTAATAAAATTGTTCTTTAATTGAATCCCTCAAAACATTATTCCAGGTGTTCCAGGTTATTGGACAGATATCCAAAAGAAACCTTGCTCTAACCCACGGAGTGGAATGGGATAGATGCAGCCCAGGATACAGTTGTCTTTCTGGGCTGGAAGTGCACATTGGCAGATCAGGTTGAGCCAAGTCCTTCTCTTCAGGGTTGCTCTCAATCCATTCTCCACCTAGCCCATATTTGTGCTTGGGTTTGCCCCAACCCAGCTGCAGGATCTTGCACTTGGCCTTGTTGAACTTGTGAGGTTTGCATGGGCCCACCTCTCAAGCTTGTCAAGGTCTCTCTGGATGGTATCCCTTCCCTCTATCATGTTGACTGCACCACACAGCTTAGTGTCCTTGACAAACTTACCGAGGCTGCACTCAATCCCTCTGTCCATGTCGCCGACAAAGATGTTAAATAGCAACAGCCCCAGCACCAATCCCTGAGAAATGCCACTCGTCATCAGCCTCCATTCAGACATTGTGCCATTGATCGTAACTCTCTGAGTGTGACCATCCAGCCAATTCCTTATTCAGAAGGTTGTCCACCTGTCAAATCCATATTTTTCCAATTTAGAGACAAGAATGTCATTTGGGACAGAATCAAAGCCTTTGCACAAGTCCAGGTAGATGATGTCAGTTGCTCTTCCCTTATTCACCAATGCTGTAACCACAGCGTCAAAGGCCAACAAATTTGTCAGGCACGAGTTGCCATTGGTGAAGCCATGTTGGCTGTCACCAATCATCTCCTTATTTTCCATGTTCTTTAGCATAGTTTCCAGGAGGATCTGCTCCATGATCATACTGTGTAGAGAGGTGAGACTCACTAGCCTGTAGTTCTGTCCTTATTTCCCTTTTTAAAAGTTGGGGCTTTATGTTTCCCCTTTTCCGGTCACTGGGAACTTCACCACACTGACATAACTTCTCAAACATGAAGGATAGTGGCTTAGTAATTTCATCCACCAGTCCCCTCAGGACCCTGTGGATGTATCTCATCAGGTCCCATGGACTTTTGTACCTTCAGGTTCTTTAGATGGTCTCGAACCTGGTCTTCTCATATAGTGGGCGGTTCTTCATTCTGCCAGTCCCTGCTTTTGCCTGCTGAGACTTGGGCAATGTGGCTTGAGCACTTGTCAGTGAAGACTGAGGCAAAAAAGTAATTGAATACCTCAGGCTTCTCCATATCCTGGGTAACCAGGTCTCTTATTTCATTCTGGAGAGGGCCCACATTTTCCCTAGTCTTCCTTTTATCCCCGACATACCTACAGAAGTTCTTCTTGTTGCCCTTGACATCCCTGGCCAGAGGTAATTCTGTCATGGCTTTAGCTTTCCTAACCTGATCCCTGGCAGCTTGGAGAGTTTCTCTGTATTCACCCAAGGCTACCTGTCCTTGCTTCACCACCTGTAGACTTCCTTTTTGTGCTTGAGTTTGTCCAGGAGTTCCTTGTTCATCCATGCAGGCCTCCCGGAGTTTTGGTTGACTTCCTCTTTGTTGGGATGCATTGCTCGTGAGCTTGGGGAGATGATCCTTGAATATTAACTAGCTTTATAATCACAGTTGTTATCCTTTAAATTCAATTATATAACTGTTTAAAAACAGCATAACATAGGCAATTTCTGACAAAATAAAGTTCTTGAAGCTTCAGGGGTTTTCATTGTTGTTTGTGAAGAAGGATGCTTTTAGTTGAAAACTTTTGATGTTAACATTATTGCTCCATTGATAACAGTAGTAGCCCATAAAGAAACACTGGTAGAATTAAGATGTAAAGCTTAAAATGGACATTAATGTCTCAGTCCTAAAATGCTACAAAAAACACTCAGTGAGTTTTGTTGTCAAATCTTTACTGTTTTCAATTTCATAAAAGCTCATGATCAGTGTGGAAAAGTTTAGCAGAAAAAAAGCATTGTTTTTTAAAGCCAGATCAGCACTATGATGCAAACTAATTGCCATTTGGTAGAAGTTCCAGAGCAGTATTTAATTTCAAAACGACATTCTCTTTACTTTTCATATTTTTGTATTCAATTGCACACGTTTGAAGTTCCTTTTTAGGTAATAAGCTCTTTGGAGTAGTACTATCGTGCTCGTCATTAAGTGACATAATCTAGTTGTCATCTTCAAATAATAATACAATACAATGGTATTGCTATTTGAGGAACTTTGTTCTCTAAAACTTACACTATGTAGGAAAAAAAGAATGTACATATTACAATGTACATAATTATTAAAATTATATTGCACATGCAGACAAAATGCTCACAAAAGCTTATGATGATGCAATATTTAACATGGCAGCATGACCTGAAACTCTGTCATTCAGCCTGTTTTTAAAGGTCTCACAGAAATGAAGACTCTACTTTATACTTGTAATAAATGCATTTGGTATTGTGTTTGAAAGTTTTCTCTTCAAAGTAACATTTAACCTAAACATGCAGAACCGTTTAACTTTCACAGACTGAACTTCTTGTTCTATCTTCTATAGACTTGAATAAAATATTATTCTTTCCTCTTTTCATCAGTTTTTAAAGTATTTGAATATTGTTTGCCTCGTTATCCTCATCTGAAGAGTAAGGAATCCAAATTTTCTCAACGTTTCTACATAGGTTTCTGTAATTTGCGTGAATATTCTGAGTAACAAATTGTCTTCACATTTCTTGCCAATGTTGTGGTATCTGTCTTTAAACCTGTTCTTGCAGCTTGGTGGAAAGCATGTACTACAGCTCTGAATCCTATTTTTAGTAACAGCTATTATAACTCATCATCCGTTGCTCTTGTAGGAACAGCATAGCTAGTTTCTATCAGATAACTTCAGGACCAAGATAGTTACATGACTTTCAGAACAAAGACTGTCTGGTTTATTCTCTCTCAGTAAACATTTGATTGAGCATTTTGTAAACTGAGGCACAAAAAGCAAGGAAATGTATTGTTAGTAGTGTCCTGAAGCTTATCTCTGTCATGAGGTGTTACTGGAGAATCTCAACAGTTCTTGCTGCCCTCCTGTTGAGTGTCTTAACAGACATCCTCTCTACAGAGCAAAGCCTGAGACACTGCCTCTGCTCTGCATGTGGACTCTCATGTGTGCTCTTGAGATACCTGGTGAGTATAGCAGCAATTTTTTTTCTGAGTCGTTCAGTCATTCTTATGGAAAAATGTTGTTTAATCAAAACATATTGTATTTCAGGTTTCTTTACAAGGTGAACATGAAAAGAAATACTGGTCTTTAGGACAGGCTTATAGAATACTCATCATAAAAACCATATGAGAATAAGAAAGTATTAAAAAGACATTTGGAAGCCTGTTTTTGCTTTTTAGTCTTCAGAATTCTGGTTCATTTAACACTAATAAATATAGATGGGAGGTGAGAGATTTTATCTTGTTCTGAGTCTTTCCACCTCAGTTGTGCACATTGCTGCCCAGTCTCTCTAGATCGGATAACTCCCTTCTGTAATCTAAAATATGTCATAAACAATATATGTCAAAAAAAAAATTATACCTGTCGTCTTAACACTACAAACACATGTTGGTGACTCACATTCACAGGAACCAGGCAAAGCGCAGAGATGTAACAAATTATGACTTTGGGAATTACATTATCTCCCCACCACAGTTGTTGTAGGGACATAGAGTCATTTTTGTAAGATTGTAAGCACTCAACCTTAGTTTTGTTCATAAAGGTTCTCATGCAGTGTTAAGAAAAAAACTGACTTTCTATAAGTACAGAAATGTTATTTACCTCTACTATAATACATGGGACTAGAATATGAAGCACAGTGCCCTGTAGTGGTGTACATCTCCAGAGATCCTGTTGTCTTGCTCTTTGACTGTTCATTCAGCAAAAATCTGCTTTCACAATTCTTTCTCCTCACGACACAGCTGTGTCTGTTGTCATTTCTCCTCAAATGACACAAGTGAATCTCCTCATTGGGGGTGTGAGATAGAGGATTATCCATCACCTTTCATGGCAAAGCCAGAGTAAAAACTGCAGGACTCACTACCAAGGGAAGAACAGTAGGTGAGGTAGTAGTGACAGCTATGATTTGGGTGTGTGAGATGTGACACTGAGGAGTACAGAAAGCATGAGCAGCTTGTGAGACTCTCTGTGGGTGCCCACCACTTCCCTGTAACACTGCAGGAGGTGTTGTCAGTCAAGCTATCTGAAAATCTTACCTTAGATCATGAACACTGCCAAAGCTGTGTTTTCTTAGTGTAATTGATGTGAGAGGACAGGGCTGGAAAAAATAGTAAGTAACACCTAGCAGAATGTCCTAGCTTAGACCCAGATGCTTCTACGGGCATGGGAGAACTAAGCTTTTTTGTCTGAAGCCAGCAAGCCAGTTAAATCTGGTAGGTTTAAATTTAAGCTTTAAATTAATATTTAAGTTGCCAGATGCCTTATCCAACTTTAAAGGTGTCTTTGGGATAGGTGTATAAACACCCATCATCTGCTTGTTTGGCACTGAACAAACTAGCCTTTAACACTCTTTTATTTTTTTTTTTTTCTTTCCTGTAAGTTCATTGTTTGTGCTTTGTCCTGGAGATCACAGAATTATCAGGTATTTCCCTTGAGGAATCGCCCTGAAATATTTAAGAAGCTTTACTTCCTCCCTGCAGAAGCTTGTGCTACTATAAGAAAATTTCCCATTACATTATTGCTTCAGGGTTTAAAATTTTTTTTCAGAAGACATTTTATGGCTATTACTCATCATCTGTTTCTGAGCTAAATGCAACCTAAAAGACATGTCTTTCTTAAAGTTTTTTTAGCTTTTCTTGATATTCAGGGCATATATAAGTGCTAGGAAAATAATGACTGTGTTCATAATTTGTGCTAATAATTGATTATGATCAGTGACATTTGGCTGAATAACAGTTGACTGTCCTTCCAGAGACAAAAAGACGTTTGTTTAAGAGACCAAAATACAGCTGGACAACCATTTCTGTATATCTAAGTTGAGGTTTTGTTTTTGCTTATCTCTTCCTTTTCTGCAACTGCTAGACTTCCTCACCAAATCCTGTAGTAGGACATACCTAGGACAATGCAAAGAAGTAGGCAAGATGATGACTTCAATAACCTTTGTGTCACATTTTCCAAAGCTCCCAGTATCCAGAGCATATGTAGCCATCCTCAAATTTTTGCCACCCTATAAGTACAGCAGACGGTAAATGTTGTGATTTTATTCTAAATGGTTACTTTAAAATAAGGTCTTCTCAAATGTGTGTACAAATTGACATATGACACAACTTTTTACAAGTCTGATAAATAAGTAACTAGCATTCCCATCATTAAATTTTACATTTTGAATCCTGGTCTCTCCTCAGGGAGTCACCTTGTCTTGTGACTCTTTTGACATGTCTACTTAACAAAGAAAAATCTGGGGGTTTTTTAGCATCATCATTTTCTTCAGTCTTATTCTACTCCTGTGATCCTTGTCCAGGCATACTTCAAAGGCCTCTAAAGCACATTGTTTTTCCATGAAAGAAGTGTTGCTTCCATGATATCTGTATGAGGAAAATGAGGTTTTTTTCTACAACTTGGACTGGTCTCACGAAATACCTAAACACCTTTCACTTCAGTAAAAGTTCGGCTTTAATTAGCGTCCTGACCACCATGGTCCATGGAAAATATTAATGGCATAGCAGTGTTCTCTTTTAGGGTCCAAGATATATAGCCACATTCTTTGTTTTGTAAGGTAACTGTTCTCTTCTTGGACAAATCTTGTAGTATAGCAGGGCATCTTATGATACTGCTTGCATTGCAGAAAAATTACTCATGAACAATAGACATTCAAATCACCCAAACTCTGTTGTGGTGTAATATCAAACAATTTAACTTTGAACTAATTTAGAACACAATTCTAGTCAAAGTTTTTGAGATGGTATTTCTGCCCTATTTTTACCTGTTTTCATTTAACTTAATAATGATTACAGTAAAAAACAAAACAAAACAAACAAAAAACCCTACAAACCAAAACAATCAGCCTTTTAAATGCTTGGCTTGTCTCTGCTGTCTTGCTCTAGGTACGAGCCGAAAAAATAAGCACAGTCTTCTGAGTAGTCTGGGCTTGTAGAGGTTTCTGTGCATAGGTAGTGGGAGTTTACAGAGAATATTTAAATCTCTTCAGGAACCTGGTCTGCTAAAGCAAAAGTAGAAAAAAAAATATTGTTACCAGCAAACGGCCTCCTAAGGGGAGTGTATCTTCTCTAAAATCTTGTCAAAACTTCTTTGGCATATTTGAAGTTTAACGGAAACACTATGGCTGTGATTTTTTGTTTTGTATTTTTGTATATTTGTTTTTTTTTCTCTATATTTAGAATCATAGAATCATAGAATCATTACGGTTGGAAAAGACCTCAAGGATCATCCAGTCCAACCCAACACCACCTAACCCACTAAACCATGTCCCTAAACACCACATCTACACGTTTCTTGAACACCTCCAGGGATGGTGACTCCACCACCTCCCTAGGCAGCCTGTTCCAACGCCTGATCACTCTTTCAGTGAAGAAATTTTTCCTAATATCCAGCCTAAACCTTCCCTGGTGCAACTTGAGGTCATTTCCTCTTGTCCTATCACTTGTTACTTTAGAGAAGAGGCCAGCACCCACCTCACTAAAGCCTCCTTTCAGGTTGTTGTAGGAGAGTGATAAGGTCTCCTCTCAGCCTCCTCTTCTCTAAACTAAACAACCCCAGCTCCCTCAGCCACTCCTCATAAGACCTGTGCTCCAGACCCTTCACCAGCTTCGTTGCCCTTTTCTGGACCCTCTCCAGCACCTCAATGTCTTTCTTGTGATGAGGGGCCCAAAACTGAACACAGGATTCAAGGTGAGGTCTCACCAGTGCCGAGTACAGGGGCACAATCACTTCCTTAGTCCTGCTGGCCACACTATTTCTGTTACAGGCCAGGATGCCGTTGGCCTTCTTGGCCACCTGGGCACACTGCTGGCTCATGTTCAGCTGGCTGTCAACCAACACCCCTAGGTCCCTCTCTGCTGGGCAGCTTTCCAGCCACTCACCCCCAAGCCTGTAGTGTTGCAGGGGGTTGTTGTAACCAAAGTGCAGGACCCGGCACTTGGCTTTATTGAACTTCATACAATTGGCCTCAGCCCATCAGTCCAGCCTGTCCAGATCCCTCTGCAAAGCCTCCCTACCCTCAAGGAGGTCAACACACCCGCTCAGTTTGGTGTCATCAGCAAACTTACTGAGGGAGCACTCAATCCCCTCATCCAGGTCATCAATAAAGATGTTAAACAGGACACGCCCCAAAACCGATCCCTGGGGACCACCACTGGTGACCGGTCGCCACCTGGACTTAACTCCATTCACCACGACTCTCTGGGCTCGGCCAGCCAGCCAGTTTTTTATCCAGCAAAGAGTGTTGCTGTCTAAGCCACGAGCCTCTAGCTTTTCCAGGAGAATGCTGTGAGACACGGTGTCGAAGGCCTTGCTAAAGTCCAAGTAGGCAACATCCACGGCCTTTCCCTCATCCACTAGATGGGTCACCTGGTCATAGAAGGCGATCAGGTTGGTCAAGCATGACCCTCCTTTCATGAACCCATGCTGGCTGGGCTTGATCCCCTGGGTGTCCTGTACATGTCATGTGAGCACACTCAAGATGAGCCGTTCCATAATCTTCCCCGGTATCGAGGTCAGGCTGACAGGCCTGTAGTTCCCTGGGTCCTCCTTACGGCCCTTCTTGTAAATGGGCATCACATCGGCAAGTTTCCAGTCTTCTGGGACCTCCCCTGTTTGCCAGGACTGTTTATAAATGATGGAGAGTGGCTTGGCAAGCTCCCCTGCCAGCTCCCTCAGTACTCTCAGGTGGATCCCATCTGGCCCCATGGACTTGTGTGTACCCAGGTGGCGTAGCTGGTCATTAACTGCTTCCTCCTGGATTGTGGAAAGGCTGACCTGGTCTTTGTCCCTGCCTGCCGGTTCAGGGAGTTGAATATCCTGAGGATAACTAGTCTGACTATTGAAGACTGAGGCAAAGAAGGCATTAAGCACTTCAACTTTTTCCTCATCCTTGGTGACAATGTTCCCTCCTGTGTCCAATAAGGGATGGAGATTCTCCAAAGTTCTTCTTTTGTTGTTAATGTATTTGTAAAAGCATTTTTTATTATCTTTTACCACTGCAGCCGGGTTGAGTTCTAGTTAGGCTTTTGTCTTCCTAATTTTAACTCTGCATGACCTGGCAAGATCCCTGTACTCTATTTGGGTTGCCTGACCCTTCTTCATTGAGTTCCAGGAAAATCTCTTTGTGTAGCCAGCCTGGTCGTCTTCTCTGGCAGTTTGTCTTTCTGCAGATGGGGACAGCCTGTTCCTGTGCTTTTAAAACCACCCTCTTGAGGAATGTCCAACCTTTCTGGGCCCCCTTGGCCTTCAGGACAGTCTCCCAAGGGACTCTCCAAACCAGTGTCCTAAACAGCCTGAAATCTGCCCTTCAGAAGTCCATTTTATTTGTTTTACTGGCACTTCTCCTTACTTCACCTAGGATCGAGAACTCTATGATTTCATGGTCACTAAGGCCAAGACAGCTTCCGACCACCACGTCTCCCACCAGTCCTTCTCTGTTTGTGAACAGCAGGTCGAGCAAGGCTCCTCCCCTGGTAGGCTCGCTTACCAGCTGTGTCAGGAAATTATCTCCCACACACTCCAAGAATCTCCTAGACTGTTTCTTTTCTGCTGTGTTGTGTTTCTAGTGTATGTCTGGCAAGTTGAAGTCTCCCAAAAGAACCAGTGGGAGTGATCGCAAGACTTCTGCCAGCTGCTTGTAGAATGCCTCATCTGCTTCCTCCTGCTGGGAGGGTGGCCTGTAACACACTCCCAGCAGGATATCAGCCTTGTTAGTTTTCCCCTCATTCTTATCCATAAGTATTCAAATTTATCATTGTAATCCTCGATTTCTATACAATCAAAACACTCAACATAGAGAGCCACCCCACCTCCTCTCCTTCCTTGCCTGTCCCTTCTGAAGAGCTTATAGCCATCCATTGCAGCACTCCAGCTATGAGACTCGTCCCACCATGTTTCTTTGATGGCCACTAGGTCATAGCTGTTCTGTTGCACAATGGCCTCCAGCTCCTCTTGCTTGTTGCTCATACTGCGTGCATTAGTGTAGATGCACTTGAGCTGAACTGTCGAATCCACTCCTACCCTCAGCGTGCCACCCCTAGGTTTATCTGTAATGAGCCTCGTAATTCCCTCTTCCCCCTTCGAACCTAGTTTAAAGCCCTCTTGATGAGCCCTGCCAGCTTACGAGCAAGAATCCAGCTTTAATATTTGTATTAGTCTGTGTCAACAACCCAAAAACTAAGTTTGGTTTCCATATATGAATGTAAGCATCTTGAACAAACAAGATCTCTTAAAGGCTGTTATATTTTAGAAGAGCAAAAAATGTGAACAGTGAAGAACAAGGCTTAAAGGAAAGAACATCCACTCACTAGTTTTCACTTGAATAAAGATTTCAGGATGGATCACTCTGTACTAACCTTCTTTCTCCTCAGGTAAAGTTCCTCTGAAATTTACTCCAGGAACTACAATTTTTGCAGGAGGAGCTATCTAAAAACTCATTATGTAAGATCACAGATGACTATGATATAATTTTTAAAGATATCCATTTCATCCTGGCCAAACATTCCCTTGAGAAAGTGCATTGCCGAATGTAAAAGAAAGGATGGGTTTGGCTTAAGTTGTTTTGCTAGCCAGACTGTTTAGTTTCTGAATCATCTGTTGCCCTCTGTGTGACTAAAAATTCTCTTAACTGAACACTGTTTATGTATATCTGTTTCTCAACAGATGTCTTGGATGCTGAGTTCCCCCCTGAGTACAGTATTTGTTTGTATGTACCATTCCCCCTTGCAGAAGTATACTTGCTCTGAAACATGAGGCAAGTAAACACTAACTCCACCTTACATATTAAAAAACACTACAGTTTTTCTGTATGAAACATTTAAGTTAACCAAAAGACACAAATAAAATTGAGTGGCATACAAGATTATTTTTTCTGGTCAATATTTTAGAAGACTGTATCTTTAAAAAATAAGAATTTAGATTTTTTTTCTCCATTTTCATTTATATTTTTTGCTAGGAAAAATACTACACCCATGGAGGGAAAGGTCAACACCATGAGCCTGGGGGATCAGTCTTACGAGTATACGCTTTACACAGTGCAAAAAATCTTCAGTTCATTGCTTCTGCAAGTCCCTGAGAAATATGTACTAACTTGAAATCTCTTCAGGAGATTTAATTTTGAGTTTCTTCATCATTTACCAGCCCACAGAAAGAATGTAATTATTTGAGAGATTTCTTTTCACATTCTAGTTAAAAGAAAATAACATATCTTTTTCTATTAAATGAAAGAAATGGAGAGCTACAACCAATTGACTGTATCCTAATTGATTTATGAGGTTCTAGTTTCATGAAGACACAAAATATGAAAAGGAACCTATGTAGTTTTCCAACTGTTGTTCACCCAGTTAAACTAATTGACCATGAATTTGTTGGTAGTTGAGCTTTGAAGTGGTACAAAACCAGAGTGAAGGTACATATTATTTTAATGAACAGTGATGTGTGAAACGAATCATAGCCTTGTCAACAAGACAGTAGTGAATTATATCCCAGCCATGGTTAAAGAAGACATGACAAACATGCTGGGTGTCGTTTGCAAAAACTGCTAAGGGTTTGTCAATTTGATATTTCTGTGTGAAAAACCCAAAAAAGAAAAGACTCTACAAGCACTCATTAATCAGGCATAACAAATATAGCTTCAGCACAGTATTCATTCACTCTTGAGTTTTTGTGAACATGAGGCAAGCCTTTGACTGACTCCTGTTTGTTTTCAGTAATTGTAACAGCCAATTCTTTCTGATATATGTTTATACAATAAATTTTCCTGTACATATGGAAACAGGATAGAAATATCTAAATGAAAAATGAGGAATATTATTACCTTATTTGGAGAATTTTGTTTAATTTTTCCTGGGAATCTTGGTAATTTGTTTTCAGTAGTGCTCAATTTTATAACATAAACTGTTGCTTTACCATTGTTACAAATGATACCTGAAACTGGTTAGAATTTAGGAATAAAGATCAGAGAGACTCGATTGACTAATTTTTGTAAGATGTTGTTTTGCCAGTCAACGGGGATAGCGCAAAGGACACAGGCACCAAATAAAAGTAAACTTATTTTTACTTGTGTCCAAAGTGACAAAGTAATGAGGAAAATAAAACAGAGAAAGTAAAGCCAGATAAGGTAAAGCAGCAAAATAATAAGTGAACTACTATAGCAAGCAGAAAGTAAGGTAATGCACCTAATCGTTACTACATAGAGTTAACGATAGTGATTAAATAAGATACATCACCAATTGGCCTATTAATACATTACCATCATCCAGATCCGCAGTTGCTGGGGAGCCCATTTACAGCGAAGGATTTGGAGAACTCATCCCAGCAATTGGGAAATATCTATACAGTGCATCCACTGTACAGATGAGGCTTCCAATTTTCCCTGCAAACGGTCCCCGCTTTTATACAGTTAAATAAACAAATTTTTGTTTTAAGCTGCGAAAAACATCTGGTGTAGTTTTTTTTTTCCTTGCTAACTTTTTCCCGAACTTGGCCAGAACCCAAGACAAAGTTAAGAAGAAGTAAAGGTATCTGGTCATCTTTGATTATGCATCTCTAAACAAAGCCCGTCACTGACCTGCTACCTTCTGTCACGTAGAGGTGTGTTTGAAGGTTTGAGATAGGTTTATCTCTTTTTAGCAACTATTATTTTACAGCAAGTGTTACAGCAGTGCTCTATAAGCGTTACAACAAAAGCTTTTATAAATTGGCATATTTTCATAAGGTTATATATTGCATATGTGATTAATATTATGCATATGAGGTATGTTGTTAGGTTGTGGGGTTCACCTAGAGGTCAGCTCTGGTTCAGGGCCTCACTACTCAGACCCTAGTATTTCAGATGCTAGTTCCGCTTTTTGCTCAATTTGTTCAGTGAGGTAGTGTCTTCAGACTTTAAATTGGCAACCCCCATCTTTAAAAATTATACTCCTGAAAATATTGATGTTCTCATTTGTTCTTCAATCCTTTGTAAAAGAACATAGATTCAGACAATCTTTTGAAAGTAGAAATCACAAGAGCTACCCTCCTGTCTATGCCCAGGAAAAGGCTGCATACTTAGGTTATCTATTGACAGTCACAAAAAACAAATCTCCCACCAACTGTTCTATATGCAACTCTATTTTAGTCTTAGAAAACTAAATTATGGTAGATATTTAGAATGCTAATCTTTAAATAAAATATTAGGTACGAGCAGCTTACTGAAACACAGTTGGTTACAAGTGGATTTTTATAACTGCTCAGAACTAATAATTTTTTTAGACTGTCACACCCTCTTAAAATGATTATTCTGAAGCATTCACTTTTACGTTAGCCAAGACCTGCTTTCTGTTAAGGTGAGTACTTTGGTTATAAATATCTGGCACCTATTTCACAAGCCTTACTCTCATAGAATAATAGACATTATCTAGATGCTTTCAGTAAAGCTTTTCCTCTTTGCTTCACTCTGCCTGTATGATTAAAAGATTTTATTTTATTTTTCAGGGAGACGAATGGGGGGAGGAAGAACTTGTCAAGGAATTCATGCTGTTCCTCAGTGAGGTGATTAATCTCTAAAATCCTTGTCTTCTTTGGATCACTAAATATCTTCTGTACAGTAGTGGAAGAAAAGGAAAAGTAACAGAATCAGCAGTGTGGTGCTCACAGTATGAATGAGGAAGTAAATAATAAAACCTTAGCAACTGCTACTATTAGGATGGGAAACACATCAAGGAGCTTGCAATCACTCTTGTTACTAAGGAAATGCAGAAGTCTTGAGATTTGAAACAGTGACTAGGTGTCATATCTGGGTATGCTTTGCAATCCAGAAGTGTATAGTATTGAGCTAAAGATAATGGGCAAGGATATAATCACTAACAATTCTGTGCAAGGCTGAAACTTTGTTTTGCCAACTGCTGCTCAGATACATAGTGTATTCATCATCCCAAAGACCTGCTGGCCTGCTGTAATCTAGGCACAAGTTTGCAGTTAACTAAGCTGAGAACAGGATTCGGTAGACTCAGATAAGTTAAATTTCCTTATAGAAAGCACAATAGATTTAAGACAAATCAAACAGTCGTTCTTTCAACTGAGGCCTGGTCATTGTTTTAATTTCTGAATTTTCAGTTTTTTTCCTTTCCTCTTCCCATTGCTGAAATAAGACTCCTGATGGTCTGGCTTCTCTCCTTCTTGGAGACTCACCTGGCTGCCTTTGTTCACACTCTGGCACCATTTCCATTGAATGCTTCTGCTGAAAATGCATTTCTGCTTCTCAAATATGTCTTGTATCAGCTACAGATTCTTCTTTCCTGTCTGATGCCTTCATACACTGTCTCATCTCACTCCATTCTTGGATGCTTTTTCTGGGCTTGGAGCACAGCCACAAATCAAGTTTAAGCAAGCAAGGTAGTGGCCATGAATAATAAAGGAGGTTGCAGCATGAACTAAAGCATATTGAATAATATCTTTGCATCAGAATTTCCTCCTGGATTACTACTACTTTAACAGTAGACTGTTTTTCTGAATAAGCAGTAACAGTCTTTAGCAAGAACCAAAACAGGGTAAATAGCAACTGTAATTTTACCTGGATTTTTATCAGGTGAAAGTTAGATCAACTTCTTTAGCTTTTTCTAGTCCTTACAGCATCAATCAGTGATGATTTAGAAGCATTAAGGTGAATGTAGAGGAGGAAACAGAAGGGCAAATAATAAAAAAAGCAACCGTGAATTGGTCCAATTCAAACTAGCTTGTTTTTTGCAGTGTATAGAGACTGTTTAGAGAGGTGATATTTATTTAGTTCACAGTAAAAAAAAAAAAAAAAAGTACTGTCAATGCTGTGGCTTCTCCTATGAGAAAAAAGATTTAACAAACATTCAGGTAGTGGCACATTTGATCTGTTCACCAAAACCAAAACGGCACAAATCTCTAGGTACTTACTTTCCAAAGGGTTTTTGATTGAGACAGTTACATAATTTTAAACAGAGATGAAAGAGTTACTGAACTGCAAGAAAGCTTTATTTCTGTATTATTTTAAATCCACAGATGAGCTGTCAGAATAAAGAGAGTTGTACTTTCCAAAATGTATCCATTTCATGTATTTGGGATTAAAAAGGAAGAAAACTTTTTAAAATACCATTTGACATTATAGCAGACTAACTTGTAGAAAAACGTTCTGTTTTCTTAATTGATGATAGCTGTGATTTTTTTTTATTTTGAAATTGAGAGATCTGTGAAGCTATTGATCTTGATACCCTAACTTAACTTGCAGTAGTTGTGTTAGTGAGATACAAGGGAAAGATCACAAGAAAACTTGTTCCTTTAAACAGTGGCATAAAAAGTTAGAAAGAAATTACAAGCAACTATTAAGCTTTTTGACAGACAGTCCCTGTGCTGCTTCTTTTCACTGTGATCTAATACTAGATAGTATTTACTTTACTTTCAATTTTTATATTCCTTCTCAGTAGGCTTTATTTCCTGGTGACTTAAGGCCTACTTTTGCACATCTTCAATTAAGACAACTAAAACACAGGACAAATATTTATTGTAATTCTCTCTGATCTCACAGTATGCCTAAAATATTTTTTGTTTCCTCTCTCCCTCGCTCCCTCTCTTCCTCTTATCTGAAGATCTATGATTTCAGAAGTTAAGTTAGATAGAAAAATAATCATAAGTGAAACCAACCTCTTCAGCAACGGGCAAGTTTTCCTTACTCGTACCATGACAATAGTGAGATTGTGTAGACTTAGCTCAGAGTGCACCATACATGTTGTAAATTTCTTGTCCCCCTGTTTTGGGTAGGTAGAGGTTAGAAGAGCATGCAGGAAAGACATTCAAAACATGGGGCACTAGAAGTGTCTGAGAGTCCTGGTTCGAGGGAAATTAATTTCAGCAGACCCACTACTGTTCATTCTCACAATCTTTATTCCAGAGGTTACCTTGAAAAAGAATCAATAAAATATAAGTTACTGCTGGGTAACATGAAGACAACTTTGTTTGCATTACGCTAATGCTAAGGATTTGAACTGATTTTTGTGAAGAAATTTTTTTAATTCAGGAGACAGTCTTATAAGAAAGGATAAGTGATTCACTAAAAATCACTTTAAATAGTGAAAACAGTTTTCATATAGCAACAGAACAGACCAGGAGTTATGGGCCCAATCCTAGTGCAACTGCAGTGGCTGGAGTAGCTACAGGTTTAAGCTTAGAGTAAGGTCAAGATCCGCACAGAGGAAGAATGTATTTTGGCAAATGTGTGGCTTTGTGAATCAGTAAAACCAGTGAAACAAAGAAGTAGGAAAAAAGCTCTTCTTCGTCATACAGCAGACAGTAATTGGTTACAAGGGTGAGGATATATGAGTACCGTATGAAGTCCTTTACATTGACGAAGCTTTCAGCAGCTATCATAGGGACTTTGTGACAGTAGAATTGAGCCTTGACTCAGCTGTAATTTTGTTTGTTATCAACTCTTTATATAAAATAAATAAATTAGAAAGATATTGGAGAAATTAAACAAAACTAAATTCTGGTGAACCAACATAATCTTCTTATAGTAAATTTGCTTGGGAGTTCATGCAACCTCTACTCCCAAAATACTTGAGCTGTTTCCACAGGTGCATTTGTTTTGTCAGAAATGAATAATAGCTTTGCCTTGTCAGGAGGATGGCATCTGAAATTTATAGAGAAAAGAAAATCCAGCATAATTTTATTTTGAAGTAGATATTTTACACACTTGGAGTGTTGTCTGATGAGGTAAAAAATATGTCGAAATGAAATAGATCAACTATGTAAATATTTAGTTAGCTTTATTTACAGCTATATTACAGTATGAGAACTATTACTGGTGCTCTCTGAGTAGTACTGACAGTAAATCACTCAGGACATAACAAGCAAAGTGGCAGTGTAATTTTCTAACATGCTTAAGTCTGCACAATAACTGATGCAAATTATGCAGGACTCCACATTTGCCCAAATGCAAGGATCTTTTGAAATAATATTACAGACATCTTATTTTGCAGAGCAAGGACTTTCCTTTTACTGGTTTTTCAAGAACCCCAGTGACAGTAGTAGTGCAAGAATTGGCCCTTACAAACAATTTTATTGAAAAGGACTTGCAAATGGAGACTTGGAAACATATTCTTCTTTCCTTAAATCAGGTAGATGCCTTTTATTGTCATATATAAAAGCAGGAGCAAACCATCATATTTCAGCTTTCCTTTCATCTTGGTAAGTCCGTTTAAATGGGATCTATAACTGATATTTTCATTTTTTGTTTAATGTTAAGTCAAATTAAAAGGAGACAGACTAGTGTATAACACCAGCTTCATGCAGGAATATCCTGCAATAATTCTTGTAGCTATGGCAAGAATGCAGTGGGAACAAATGACTGGACTTGTGCCTTGCAAAAATGTCTCTGTTCCGTCCCAAAGACTCAGTCAATATACCTATCATTTTAATGATCAGCAGGCCACTTTCCACTTGATTTGAGATCTCATCTTTACGAAATCACTGTAATTGTTTTGATTAGTTCTAATTCCTATCTGAATTAGTTAGCACTGTCAGTAATGACCTTCATTTGTTGTATTTTTCATTTGATTGCAACTGTCTAGAATTTCAATTTAATCTTAATCTTATATCTTTTTCTTAGACTTTTGTTTTTATTTTCTTTCTTTCTGCAACCCCACCATTCAAAGTCTTTTCTCTTCCCTCACCATTTTTCTCATGCTACAGTAAGATTGCTTCACTCTTATCTGTCATTTCCAGTTATTTCATTGTGCTAGGTATTTCCGGCTAACATTACTACCCAGTGCCACTGCACAGCTGACTTACTGTTCAGTGTTAAGCTACCCTCACTGTGTTCCTGTGTTTAATCAGAATTTCCTGCATCCCAAGTTGCACATGCAACCTTTCTTTCTTTCAGTATGTATCGCTGAGAAAAATCTGGCACTGTCTTTTCGATATGCTCCTGCTGGGTAGCTGAAGAGATATTTGATCAAATGTCAGTAGCAACGGGTATTTTCAAAGAACTGCTTGTGAGCAATTTGCAGAAGTGCTTTGGGGAATATTTTTAGCAATAAAATATATATAGAAGCAATCTTACTATTTCTTGAATATATTTTTCCCCTAGTGTTTGGATAAATGTATTTGAATCTTTTGTTTAAATTATTTGCTTTATACATTTTGTAAGCATTTCTGTAGGATTGCTGCTTTTACAGCAGAAAGAGATCACATGTTAACAGCTTGCAGCTGCTGAATGCTAGTGCTCATCATAAACGCAAGTTTAGAATTTCAATATTGAAACAAAAATGAAGTGCAAGAAGTGAAATGTGAGTGACTAGTAGTCTTTTAAGTACGTGTATCACAACTTAAACAGCTTGCAATACTTAGCCTTGAAGCAGAATTACTTGCAAACTTGTTTTACATCATTTGTGGTCTTCTTCCTCCTGCTGCACCACATAGCTCCCCAGTGTTGCTTCCTAGGTCAGTTGTGAGATGTCTGGCCCTGTGAACTATAAAGCTTACCTAAGAGGAATCTGTTTTTACCTGACAAAAATGAAAATTTCATTTCTTGAACAGACAACATCATGTTGAGTTCGAACTGGATGTTCTTTAAGGTCCCTTCCAACACAATTCTATGATTCTGTGGTAGTTTAGGTAATTCATCAAAGGGTGTGTCTGAAGCTTGCATGTTGTTCTCTCTTGTCACAGATAAGCAGAGAAATGAGTTGTGAAACTTTCTTAATGGCCTTTGCAGATTTAGATTAGAATTGCTTTTGGATGGTGGAATTTTTTCACCTTTAAGAACTGAGTTAGGCTGAGTTTTGCCACACTAGCCTATAAAAAGTACTAAAATGCATTTTCAGTTATGAGTAACATAATTTTTAAAAATTATCATTCACAATATGGAGAAATTTGTATATGTACAAATTGTGTAGAATGTCTAGTAGATCAAACTAGGTTTGTTTTGTTTAGTTTTGCTCAAGTAAAATGATATTATCAGATACAGATGAGCATATTTCTAAGAAGAAAGTTGATCTTATTCAGGTTCATAATCTTGTCATTTGCATTTTCTTTATTGTGGTTGTTAATTGAAACAGTCCTATTTTATACAGAAATTAATTTTCATTTTGTTTCACACATACAGAGGTTAATATCAGACTCTGTTAATATCATGCACTCATTTATAAAATTGATAGGCTCTATGATGTCACATTATCAAGCTTTCTAGATTACTGTGAGACTGGTCCTAGTTTTTCCCACTGTAATTTTGCAATTTAATATCTGTTGCTCTTGCTTTATTTCTCTTAAATCCTCATATTGCCCTTGTCATAGGAACATTTATAAATGAATTTACATAATCTCCCGTTTTGTATTTTTTCCTTCTAACTTTGTGATTTTTGAAACTATTTCTGAAATGTTTCCAATTTAGTCAATACTTCACCACAGACCAAAGTTATGCTGAGCAGTATAAATTATCTCAGACATGGAAACTCTCATGTGAAAAATCTTACAAAACAAGTGATTTTTTAAAAAATTGAATAGGTAAAATAGGTTTGTTTACCAAGTTGACACTTGGTTAGATGAGAATTGCCACCACTTTGCTATGTCTAATAGAGCAAAGAGGATATAGCTGAGGAAAGTTGGGAACAAGAGAACCGATAGTGCAAAGGTTACTGTGGTACAAGATAACATTTTCCTCTATTATGAAATGCAATACACTCTCTGAGGAACTTCTGGTCTCACTAGGTAAAATATATCAAGGAATATTTAATTTTGCTTCTGTATTTACATTGTCATGGTCCAAAATTTAAACAATATAGAATCCTAGAGATTCTAGGGCAATACAGGCCAGTGAGCCTCACCTCTGTGCCTGGGAAGATCATGGAACAGATCCTCCTAGAAGCTATGCTAAGGCACATACGAGACAAAGAGGTGATTCGAGACAACCAGCATGGCTTCACCAAGGGCAGATCTTGCCTGACCAATCTGGTGGCCTTCTATGATGGAGTGACGGCTTCGGTGGACA
>WKFP01014161.1:558487-580801 GCA_011057875.1 Pterocles orientalis | reverse complement strand
AGTACTTGAAGGGAGCGTATAAACAGGAGGGGGAGCGACTGTTTACGAGGGTGGATAGTGATAGGACAAGGGGGAATGGTTTTAAATTAAGACAGGGGAGGTTTAGGTTAGAGATTAGGAGAAAGTTTTTCACCCAAAGGGTGGTGGCACACTGGAACATGTTGCCCAGGGAGGTCGTGGATGCCCCATCCCTGGAGGGACTCAAGGCCAGGCTGGATGTGGCTCTGAGCAGCCTGGTCTAGTGGTTGGCGGCCCTGCATATGGCGGGGGGGTTGAAACTAGATGATCACTATGGTCCTTTTCAACCCAGGCCATTCTATGATTCTATGATTCTATGATGATTGTGTTTTCTCAGGGTTCAAGAAGTATCATTGATGAAAGAGACAACCAGCTACCTGTCTAATGTATATCACAGAATCACAGAACAGTTCAGTTTGGAAGGGACCTCTGGAGGTCTTCTGGTCCAAACCCACTGCTCAAGCAGGGCCACACAGAGCCAGTCTCCCAGGGCTGTGTCCAGACAGTTTTTAATATCCCTAAGGAGGGAGACTACACAATCTCTCTGGGCAACTTATTCCAGTACTCAGTCACCCTCACAGTCAAAAGTGTTTCTTGATGCTCAGAGGGAACCTCCCATGTGTCAGTCTGTTCCTGTTGCCTCTTGTCTTGCAACTGAGCGCCACTGAAAAAAACCCTGGCTCCATCCTCTTTGCACTGTCCCTTCAGGTACTTATATACATTGATAAGATCTCCCTTGAACTTTCTCCTTTCTATTTTTGATTCCTGCTGTGAGCTAGCAGACACCTAAAAAAGTAGTTATGTTAACTATAGTAGTTCCACTATCTTCTGGGTTTTTTTCAAGTTCAGCTTAATAACTCCTTTTGCCTTAGTCACTACAAGACTGAAGACTGACAGTGGAAAGTGTAATACTTCTAAGTGACTATCAGATGGCTGATGTCTACGTCTTCTGCTGTTTGCCTGAAAGTGTTAACGACGATTGAACATCGTTGCCATGCTGAACATGTCTTACATGTGAACGCCTGAATGCTCAGCAGCTAGGTAGTTCGGAATTTTTGCAATAAATAGGTAAGTATCAAAATAATGCAGAGTTGATTGATAACAATATTAGGCAGCCTGGATTTATGAGTTCTACATGAATATTAAATTTTCTTTTAAATTGAAGTTTCATTGATAACAGCAATAGTACAATTTATCACTTCAATTTCTGTAAACTGTTTGTTTTGCTACAACATGATATTTTGATTAAGAAGCCAAATGATACAAAATCAATAGAAGAGTTCATATTGATTAAATACTGCCTTTCTTACTGATGTTTGTGAGGTCTTTAAGGATCAGTTCTTGACCTTTTGCTGTTTAATATTGTTATCAATGACTTGGAGGAAAACAAAACTGTTATTGATTGAATTTATAGCATAAGCACAAGCGAACATAAAGGAATGTCAAAGAAGTAGTATTCAGCAAGGAAATGTAGGTTGGTAAGGCATAGTGTAAATATACAATTTGCAATTCAGCATAGGTCACATTTTGGTCTAGCAAAGTGTGAATAGAAGCCACACTTTGAGGCTACAAATGGTGTCTTGAAGAGCAGCCGCTCTTAAAAAGGTGCAAGAAGTCACACCAAACATGAACACTCAATACAATACCACGTCAAAAAGGCAAAAGTGAGATATAAACATGAGAATTTTGAGCAGAAATTGTGTTACCGTTGTACTTCTCCCTGTGTGGCTGTTGCTTCCAGTTCTGAATGATTCCTACAGTTTTTTAATTTTATTGATAAATTAACTTAATAATTGTACAACTGGAGTGTGTAGTAAAGCCAATGCGTTAAATAAAAACAATGGAGAACCTTATATTACTCAGGTAAAATAAATCTAAGGATCTACTTTTTCTTTCATTTTAGAGTTTCCATGAGGGGATAATCTAATCTTACTCCATTCAATGCCTAAAATCTCGTTGCTGCCAATAGAGTCAGGACTTTAGACCTTTATTTTGTAAAAGTATTCCAGGAAACATCTAGAAGTTAGAGACTTAAGCATGCCTATATAATTAAAAAAAACTTCCTACCTCTTTTAATTTATTTTTCACATAATAAAATAAAGGATCCAACCTTTTGTAATTTTCAGCCCACTTGCAGGGCACACGTTGATTTAGATCTGTGTTCTGGTTCCTCTTGCTTTTCAAATCTCAGTGGGAATCGTTTTAGTCAATTGCTAAGAATGATTAGATGGCAGAATCTTAGCATACCAAAATGTGTTAAATTAGAAAGAAGAACAAAGCTGTCATTGTTAAACAGATAACTTGTGAGCTGTGTGGCACTCTTTTATTTATGGACTTTGTTGCTCGCAGTATGACTCTGTACAATACAAAAAGGCTTTTATCTAAAGACTAAATTTCAAAAACTTATGTATCTGTGACTGAAGAAAAGCATTTCTGCTCTCCAGGTACACATTCCTGAGAAACATTAATAAAGCTAGAGAAAAGATCCTCTTCAAGATCACGCTCTAGGCATCCTACGTATGCGTCGCAGTTGTGCATCAGAGGAAAGGGAAGGAAATAAATTCCTGTCCCTGGACATCAATGTATAAACAGTAGCTCTCCAGAGTCTCAAGAAGTATAAGTAAATATGTTTATCTTTGCTGGAGCTAGTGACATTGTGCCAGTTTAAGCCCAATGTGGATCTGATCCTGTAGCGTTGTAATAATAGAGCTCCAGTTACTAAAGTCAAGAGGAGTTTAAAGAACCATCCACAGAAAAAACTCCTTTAATGTCTCCATGCAGCTTTCATTAGTATCCTTTGCAGATCTATGAAAATTGTTTATGATGTTTGGTTACACTGATCATTTTTTACTGTCTTGGATATCATTAAATACCTCTCTGCACTGAGGCACTGTGTAAAGAAATAAGGCTGTGTTTCATTCTGCCTTCTTTGGCTTTGCAGTGGCTGAGCCACTTGTTTCAGAATGGTTTCCATTGATGGCTGATTTTGAAAAGAAGTGGGTGATGCTGCACAAACGAGACCCTTTTCTATGAAGCACTGGTACTCAGCAGCAGCAGGTAATGCTCAGGAGGCAGTTGTGTGTTCAGTAGTTCTGGCTATTATCAGTTTAAGCAGAAGCGATCTATTTTGCACGAACTTTATGACATTTCAACTGTGGTGTCAGAACCGTCTAACTAGGAGAAGTAATAAGCTGCCAGAGATGCTAATTTCTTAAATGACTAAAGCTATATGTGGAAAAGAGCCTTTGATAACATCTCTGTAGTCCGACAAGAAAACAGCAAAAGTGATCAAAAAATAAACCAACTGCTACTTACTTCAAACACATACAATTCACAACCAACAGCATCCACAGCTGCAATTTCTTCACTTAAGACCTTGACTATGTCAGTTGCATCTGTGGCATTTAAGATTAAGATAGAATAAAGCTGATGTAAATCATACCCTTAGCCATTATACTGAATGTGGTTTAAATGTGTTTTACAACTTGACAATAGATTTTTGGGGTAGCATTTTGTCATTTATGCCATTTATATAAAAATAATAATAATGTATGTACAGCTCCTTCTTGCTCTCACATTTCTTGTAGTTCTTACTTTGAAGCATTTATTGTTTTCAGCCTGACTACTGATCTCTTTATCCATGCCAGCACATCAGCTGTTGGACAGGCATGAGACCAGCTGAAACTGCATCAGGTTGCATGCAATCTGCCTGTCCCCATACGCAGACTATCTACAGGGCCATCTCTTAGGCTGTTTCAAGGTATCTCAGGCAGGCTTACCTGGTACCTGGTAGGATATGTAGCTTCACAGAGTGCTTCAACTGGCCATGGGTTCGCTGCATGGTCAACTGGTCTGATCTTAAAAGACTTCAAGGCATTTCTCACTGTGTAGTGTTGTCATATCTTCCAGCATGAGTGTGCTGACTTGACACATAACAAACACATAATGCAGAAAACAGTACAATTTGTCAATTCACTTAAATTGGAACCATAGCAAAGTATCTAAGGTGACTTTGGCAGCAAGCCAAATAAGAGTAATTTTCTAATTTTTGTCATTTTTCTGTCATTTAATTCTGTCATTCTGCAGTAAGCTTTGTGTGGGTGGCAGAGTACTACATTAAAACACTAGTTCAGCAACACATTTGAGGTATAATTAACATTGATTGGAATCGCTCATACTAAAGAGTATAATTAAGGGTAAAGAAGTGCTTTGGCTGAAGACTTAAGCGTCCCTTGGCAGGTACTTTCCTTTTTTTCTGTTTTGGTCATCTGCTCTTTTGAACCTAGACTAAATCTTTATCCAGATATTCATGCAGAACCCATTGAAGACTCCTTTAGACCAGAGGTCTTCAAGAGATGTGTTAGTAAAGGGTAGATAGTCCTCACTCTGTCTCTTTACAGCAGGGTGAAATTCAGACACATTCAGCAAAGCTTAGGAGAAGAGAGTCTGTTTAAAGAAAAGCACTTGACTGCAGAGGCAGTGTTAGTCTATCGTTGAAGCCAGAGGAGAACAATCTCTCTCTGCATAGTAGGAAGAGAATGGAAAGATCACCATATAAATACCATACCATTATCTGATGCTATTATCCAGACCCTTCTGTCTTGTGCTGTTCTCCCTAGGTGTCAGGCCAGCTTACATGCTCTGAATGTATTTAAGGCTTTTACAAGTATTATCAGAGTTCTCTTTGGAATTGTGCTCATGCAATTGACCGTAAAAATTCATTCCTAAAGTCCATGAAGTTTTGATAAACACCTAAGTTCACAAAAAAGAAAGAGCACTTTCTTTCAGAAATTACTCCTCATTGTTTCTCAGTATTTGTGAACCAAAACTGATACAATTTGCTCTTCAGTACAGTTGATTAAATCTAGCTTAAGAATTCTTGTTTTATAGTTTTTCCTCAAAGATTTTTACACTAAGGGTGATAAATAATCATGTGGAATGATTTAGCCAAAGAACATTTCTCAAATGAATTTACCAGGACAGATAAGTACCATACAAATTTCACTAGGATGGCCAAGTGTTTCTACAATATTTGGGCAGAGCTTGTTTAAAAACTACTGCTCAAATTAATTACCACTGAAGAAAAGATGAAACACTAAGATAGCTCAGAAGGCAGATGAGATGTTGTATCTAAGGTTATCTAAGATAAGGTGTTTTATTTATTATGTCTTGCTTAAGTCATGGTCCTGCCCCAGGCAAATTTCTTGACTAATAAACATTTGAATTTCATAGTAGCTAAACATTCACATACACAGAATTCATCTTTGACTAGGAGATTGGGTATACAATATTTACTGTGCAATATAATTCCATCTAGTACCGATAAGACCTGAACTTCATTACTGTTTGATGACAATGTGATGGTTTGTTGTATATGTTGCTGTCTGGGTACAAGAAATTCTGTTATGTGTTCGTTTGCTATTTTAGTGAAGAAATTAAAGACTGAATGGATAATTGAAATGATTAAACTTCTTTTCTTCTTACAGTTGCTTTCTCCAGGTCAAAATTAATTAAATCTATCAGAGCTAGTGCACTGGATTTATGTTATAAGGTTTTGGTAGCAGGTGGGCTTCAAGGGTGGCTTCTATGAGAAGGCACCAGGGGGTTCCCCATGTCAGACAAAGCCAGTTCCAGCCCGCTCTAAGACAGACCCACCGCTGGTTAAAGCTGAGCTTAACAATGATGCTGATGGTCCCTCTGTGTTAGCATATTTAAGCAAGCACAAAAAACACTACACAGCACCTGCGAGTAAGAAACCACTGACCATAATCTCCGTTCCCCTTCTTCTTGTGCCATTCAGGGGCGATAGGAGGAGGTAGAATTGGGAAGAAGGTGGCATTGTGAGGAAAGTGAGTTTAGTTCTGGTTTTGTTTTGTTTTCAATTGGCACTAAATTAGATTAATTTCCCCAAGTCAAATCTGTTTTGCTAGTGACAGTAGTGGGTGAGAGATCTCTCTCTCCTTAACTTACCCATGAACTTCTTCATTGCATTTTCTCCCCCAGTCCCGCTGAGGAGGGAGATTGAGATAGTGGCTTGGTGGGCACCTCTTGACCTGCCAAGGTTAACCCACCACAGCAAATCAGGAATTTTGCCTATATTCTAAATTCTAAATTTTTAAGTAGTAGACATTACACTTCAAGCATCTATCACAAGTTTTTACACACATACATGTGTGTGTGGATGTATAAAGTGCCAGACAGTGATAAAAAAACAGCAGTTTCAAAAGGTCAGAAACACTTCGGTGTAATTACACAAAACTAGTATACCCCAGGATGACAGAAAAATTCCTGACAGCATATTGTGTCTCACTATTCAAATATTATGTCAAATCACACAAGGCATACACAGGGCTGTAACACCTCCTGGTTAATGTGTCAAGACTTGTGTCAACACATGCCATGTTACTTCCAAATGCAATGAACTTATTAAAAAGAAAAATATATCACTATGCTGTGACAGTCTTGATTTTGTCCTACTGCTCTTCCTGTGATCTCTGAATTACTGCAGCAGTGAATTGTACTCAGCATTGGAAATATCCCTTGTTCAGCTCTAATCAACAGTGTTTTTCACATCAAATCACTTTTATTTTGAGGCACCAGATATCTTTGCAGCTGGTTGAAAGGGGAAGTGGAGATTTTGGCATGAAGGAAGTTGTGAGATTTAGTTTGCGATTTTGAAGTGCAGATGACAATTTGGATATTTAGCAATGAGGACAGAAGCAAACTCTAACACCACTGTGTGACGGGTTGGCCCTTGACTGGGGGCCAAACCACACACACCCGCTCACACAGTCCCCCAGCTGGCTCTAGATATTGCTGAGCGAGAAAAGTGGCCAGTGCTCTACCTCTATACTGACTCTTGGATGGTGGCAAATGCTCTGGAGGGGCCCTCAAAAAAAAAAAATTTAACTCTCCTCTGCTTAACCCACGACACACTGACATTGGCAAAGATGAAAAAATAAACTTAAATATTCGAGCTAAGCTAGAATACTTTTTTTTAACTCAAGCTTTACAAAATGCTGCTGTGTTGTCCACCACTACCTTAAAAACAAGCATTTGGGTAGTTCTACAAAATTAACCATAAATAATTAGTGATGATCTCAATTCTTCTAGCACGGAAATTCTGATTCTGTGTAATACTCTTGTGCAATTATCTCATGACTTTCTAAGTTTATTTACATCTATGCATTTGGTAGTTAACCACAGTAACATTTTAACAAGAGAAAACAGAACTGTAAGCCAGCACTCTAATTTAAAATTAAATTTGGAAATCCTTAAATCACTAGAAACATTCACTCTACATAACATGATTTCTTTGCTGTCTCTCAAAACTGGCAAGGATAACAGTTTGCCAGTTTTCTTTCATTGTATTAGTCTAAATGGCTTTTCTAGGTTTAAATTGCCACGCACTACCGTGCTAAGGCACAGGTTTAGTCTTTGCTCTGAGATAGTGTTTGTCCTGTCATATATGCATACAGATAACTTCAAGTGGTTTTTTAACATTGTCAGTGCTATATTCTAGTTGCCTGCATCTGCCTAAACAACTGGTGTCTGTTGGTTCTGGAACAACCTATTTCCCCAAACAAATTACATTCTCCTTCAGCTTGCCTTTAGGATCCGTCAGTCAATATGAAACATCTTCTACATGTTATACCTCCAAGAATTTATGCTGCTTCCATCAACACCAGTATAAGCCACATATCAATAACACAGATCATTTATTTGTCAGACACAAATATATACTTTTTTTCCCCTGCCACTCCTTAAAAGCCATTAACTGTCAAAGCTTCCTGAACATTGGCTATGGTCTTTTCTAAGTTAATCACCTTGTTTCTCTCTAAGCTAACCACCTTGTTTCTCTCTGTAGGCCACGGTGAGGATTAGACTTTTCTTGAAGCCAATTAATCCAAACTATCTTAGAGACAAGGACAAGTCTCCCCTTTGCCTCTCCATTGATTAGATGGGTACTTAGCTGACTGGTTGAAACCAGGTGTGTATCTTTTAATTATCTTGAGTTCAGTGACAGGTTCTTGCCTTAAATAACAGGAAAACCCATGTAAGTTGTTAAAGAAGTCATCCTGGAAAAGTCTGCTCCATCAGTATACTCCCTGTCAGCAATTTTCTTAGCAAAACAATTTATAGATTAATTTTTTAATTCTGATTCTTGGAAATCAATATTCCAGAACTATGAGAAATGTGGTGCTACAATTTGCTTTTCTTTTCTTATAACAATGCATACTTAAGAAAACGGTCAGGTTACTAGTCACAAACAGATACTTAATTTATTCACTTTTTATCACAGTAATCAGTCAACATATTGAAAACCATCTTGTCAGAATGTTTAAATGAACTGATTATTTAATGTGGGATTGCTCTGAATGGGAAGAGAGCATTGTGACTGCTCAGTCTCACTTGTTTAGTCTTTAGTTGTAAGCGATCTCAGTGAAGTACCTTCCTGCAATTTAATGAGACAAAAGTAATCACATAAAGGGGGTTATTTTTGTTATTTTCTATTTACTTGCCTCAGTGAAAATGCCACATTCCCTTTAATTATATCATCATTCCTTCTCAAGTTCTCCTCTTGAAAATTCATGATGGTAGAAGTTAGATGTTTTCTTCAGCCCAGTAGATAACAACTGTTTCTTTTTTAAAAATTTTATTTTTTATGGTTATTTATTTACAAAGTGTTTTGTAAGAGTAACACATGCCTTTTCCTCGTAGAAGCTGACTTTTGACATCTCCTGCCCTGTCTGTGCCAGGCTCAAGGGGAGTGGTGGGAGAAATCTTTGCACTAGTATCTGAAACAGTGGTAGAAGTGTTTGGCAAAAATTATGCACAATAAAATAAAGTATGATTTCTAGCATTTTCCCCCTTCTCAATAAAACGCAATCCAGCCTCATGTTTAGTTTGTCTTTTGCTCTATTTCAATCTATTGTTCCTCATGTAGACTAATGGCGCACTCTGCTCCCAAGAAGCATCTCCTGAAGGGGAGAGGGGAAACAGCAAATAAGCTAGTAAACACAGCAGCTGGCTGGGTGATGAATGGGAGCTTCCCGTCTTTTATCAAAGGCATCGGCAGGCATTCATTCTGAGCCAGATTTCAAAAATTCTGTGAATAACACTCAATAGCTTCCTACAGATGTCTGGAAACAACCTTTCACACACTCACACATACACACACACAGAGTCATGCACACACACACACTCACACACAGAGAGCATGTAGTAGCTACTTGGTCAATCATTCATTGTAACTCAGTTTGCATGGTTCTGTGTTTTTATGGAATGCAAAATATACTTTACTGATTTTAGTTTAACAGGGGTGTTTGAGGAGCTCTCCCAACTCAAGGACAACCACTTGTCCCAGCTGCTTAAAGCCAGTATTCACTGCTGATGGGGTGACTCTTGCTTGTGTGGTAGTAGGTTATTCCTTCTTGCCTACAAATGGGTCTGTTCTTGAGGTGCAAGTGTGAGCAGACCTCGTGCTGTCCCACATGCTGACAGACATTACTGGTCAAAGAAGCTCATTATTCACTGGTGTTGCTGTACAAAATAGCAACAAGATATGTTGAGCGGTACAATGGGAGAGGAATCTCTTTGCCTGGATTTAAAACCATATGATTAGAGTTCTGGTGTTGGCTTTGAGTTGTTTTCCCTTTGCCAGTGATCCTGGAGGAGATAAAACAGATGATTTGGGAGGTGCAGTCGAATTCTGATACAAAAACAAAACTGCTTTTATAGCTAAATTAAGTGCTGTAAGAGAAGAGGAAAAGAGACTCACTTCCACCATGTTTTCCTTCCAGCAACATAGTGGCTCTAAAATATTGACACTAATCATGAATTGTGAAGAGTGGCTTAAATTTTGTTTTGCTTAATTCTGGAATATGTTTTTCATGTTTAGTTGATCTACGTTATAATGGCTTTAAACTCACAAAGAACTTGTGATAAGGCTTCATGCTTTCCTATCCTATGAAATTAAACCATGAAACTAGGGTTCCTATATTATACCTATCTATAGTAGCAAATTTTCTCTAAACCACCTGTTTTGCACCAGCAACCTGTGAAAATGTTATGTTCCATTCATCTCTTGGTGAGAAATCCGTCTTCAGTTTATAAATTAGTTCATGCAAAAGTCTAGACTTGTGAATAAAGAATACTATATAAATCTCAAGCATTACTCTCATTATAGTTTTGGGTGCATGATTTAAATGGTTGCAATGGCAATTTGTTTTAAAAAGAGACAGTCTCCACAAACTTACTGAATAGCTGACTCAGCTCATGAAACTTATCAGTCTCCCCACAACTCCTTGTGTTAGCATGTATTTTTATAAACAGCCAAAAGCTCAGTGTAGGTTCATGTTAAGAGTGTAAAATAAGATTAATGGTACCACTAGTCAGCATATTTATTACTTGTCACTTGTATATATTTTTACATCACCTATCTCTTTAAAACAAACTAATTTAAAGGTTCCAAAACTGTCAGAGCATTGCTAACTCTCCTCCACACATATGTAAAAGTCTTTTCCTGTTATAGTTCTAGACTTTCATCATTCTAAGGTGCACTTTGTTTTAATGTTGCGTCAACAAGTGTTCCAGATCTGCTTAAAGAGATTAAATTACTTAAGCAAGAGCTAAAACCGTCTTTGATTCTATTTCTGAGCTTTCTTCTTCACCAATCTTTACTTGCCTTGAAAAACAAGTATCTGGAGGTTCTTTTTAAATAGTGTAATCCCCTTCTCTTACAGATTCAGTTGTTAAACCAGGGAGAAAATAGCATTCTTTCTTTGTTTTTTACAAAAATAGAGTTACCAGCCTTTTTGCCCAATTGAATGAAATCATGTGACATTCACCAGCATGGTGTTCAGTTTTAATTAATTGATTAATCTTAAGACAGTTATGGTGCAATATTTCACAACCTACAGTTTAATATGAAGAAAATGTATTCCTTCACTGTTTTTTTTTTCTAACATTCTATTCTTTGTCTGTGATGCATGGCACACCTAGTCATCTACTACTCATATTCCTCATAATTCCTCCAAGTGGGTGCTAAAAATCCATGGCAAATAGAAAAAGACAGTCAATGACCTTATATATACTGATAATTCAGTCTCCCAGGCCTTTTTTCAGTCCATGGATCAATCCATTTGGACACATGTCCCTACCCTAAATAAATGTGGGGCACTGGTTACTTAATAAAAATCTTTCTATTTTATATTTATAAACAAGACAAGTTCTAGACCAGAGCTTTGTTGCTGATTTAATCCTAAAGTATCTTAAACTTTTGCTCTACACAGATTTTATGAACTTTGGTAAATGGGAAACATCTGACCTACACATGATAAATGACTTTTGCCAAAAGAGGAAAAATGTAATTCATTAGCATGAAAATCTGCACAACTGACTAAAGTAACGCATTTCTTAGCATCAAAGGTACTTGTTTGGGTACTTTTCTAAAGTGCAATGGGAGGTGAAAGGTATTTTCACTAAGATACTGAGCTGACAACCATATTCACATGGAATAAACTTTTTCTTCTAGGTAGCAGGGGGGAAAGTTAATTCAGGACAGCTGCATTTCAATCAATTTGCATTTATCCATATTTCAGAATATTTTTGGATGCTTTCATTAGTGTTTTTCTATGTTTCCATTATATAGATTACAACAGATTATGATTGTAACTGTATTCATTAAAAGACGCCAGGATTGTGCTGTTGAGCGCATGAGTCATATGCTCACTTTACAGTTTGTGCACTGATTTGGGGAAGAAAAACAAAGTTATTTAAAAAATAAGAAAAAAAAAAAGGTGACTTGGGGAGCATGCTCTTTATCCTTTGTCAAAGAGTCCCTCCTGTTTGCTGTGTTCATTTGGTGGCAGTGAAAATATGACTTCACATCAGAGATTCTTTTTGAACTACTGTGACACAGAAATGACTCGTAACAAGGCACGAGGATTTGCAGCTTCTGGCTACAGGTGTACTACTCAAGAAATAACATAACTGTCAACTCAGCTATCTGCTCATTTTCTTCCTAAACTGTAGCAGCAGTGCTTTATCCACTTCAGTTTAAATAGGCAACTACAAGGGACCTTCTGTTTAATTTAAGCTAGTACAGGCGAGCAGTTGAGGATGCCCAGAGTCAATAATTTCTGCAATCACAATGTACATGTGTACATATGCACATACACGCTTATGGAATTGACTATCCTTCTCAAACAGTCATATGAGCAATCCTCACCAGTGTTTACCAAAACTGACGTGTAATTTGTTTCCTACTTTCCATTCCAGCTAAAACACAGTTGTGGGTTCCCAAAGACTGGGTATTTTTTTAAAACAGAAAGGACTGCCTGTGAATGTATTAGAGAGAAAAAAATTACTTTTCTAAAAACAGGAGAAAGAGTGTTTTCTATTTATTTTAGAAAAGAATCGCCAGAGTGCAGATTCTGGCTGCACTTACCATCATTGGCAGCTGCTGGAAGTGTCACATTGAAAACGAGCCTTCTCAGTTTCAGCAGTGAATACAGTGGCATGCTAGAGTGTCAGAAAACGTTGATGCAGGTAGTCTAAGATAAAGCCAGATAATAAATGGTACAAGAAAGGCTATGGTCCTCTTTTACCCTGTTTGCTTGAGCTTTAAGCTTACAAGGAATCTAGGGTGAAAATAGGTGTGTATCATGGAGGTAGTCCACAGTTTGTTAAGTTTTGCATTGTCAGCTAGCAGGACCATTCCTGCTGTGAAGCATTTGGGTCACTAATGAAGAAAAATCAGAACCCCTACCCATCCTAATCAATGCTCTTCACATTTGTCGAATTGGCACAGTTGGCCCAGATCGGAGTGTACATTTGTAAGAGCAATGTCAATAAGGTAATGCTGCTTCAGTATGAAGATGCTATATTGAGGCAGATGTGCTAATGTCTCAGAGTGGACAGTATGCTGTCAAACAACAGGCACTGTAGTATTCAGAGAAGAAGACACTGAGCTGCTGGGTAGCCAACAGGTGAAAACCAGGAGCTTTTCATCCATATTACATTAATATGCATACTGTTTTAAAGGAAACACATTGAACTTTGTTGCAAAAAATAGAACAAACACAGGAATCATATTATGTAAGCAGTAGAATGTTCATTATAATTTTGTTGCAACATTAAGTAGCAGTGACTTAGAAGGAAAATCTTATGGTAGAATTTGTCTTTGACAGAACAGAGATGACCAAAGGCGTTCAATATCTGTGTGACATGGGCCTCTTAAGAGCTGACTTCTGTTTTTATGTGGGAAATTGGAGCAGAACTATGTAGTAGAGCAGGATTTGAACAGTATTGTCCCAGGGTTTCTATTTCCCACATCAGGGAAGAAAAAGTCTGATTTAGTCCTCAGATTATATATTTTGTCATAAAGCAATCAGTATAGACATTCTGTGCCTCATCCAAAAATTAATACTGAACATTACATATTAATGTTCTCAGACAAAATATTGCACTGTTATTATCTTACTGAAATGTACTGTGTCCTCTTGGTTTCTAAAACTGTTAAAATGATGATTAAGACTATTACATTTTATAAATATTTCTCTCTTTCCCTGGATAAAACTATTTTATTTTGAGAACCTTCAATTTGAGATAAATGCACTGATTATAATTTAAATGTCAATTGTAAGGAGTCTTGTAGACATAATAAAACAGACATTTACACTATGTTTGACACAAGCATTAACAGAAGAAAGGAATACTACCACAAATCAAATCAGTGACCTTACTTCAACATATAATAAAGAAATCAAAAGTGCTTTCAGCCTCAAATGGCCAAAAGAAAATCAACAAGCAATTACTGCAGACATCCCAGAAGTTGCATGATTCAGTGATTCATTCAGATTCAGGCCAAGTAGATACACAATAAAATCATCTGCTCCAAAATATCTTGTAGATCAAATATAAATTACAATTTTGCTACTATAGAAAGCAGCTTTATCTGATGTTGTGTAGATGACAATGTGAAATGATACCCAGAGCCAAGAAAAAGAGATTAAGACATGGAAAATTTAGGATAAGGAAATGTGACTTTTTAGTTACATATATTTGCAAGACCATATTGTCAAATGAGACTCACAGTCAAAAAAAAGGCAAAACATGAAAGGGAAACTGATAATTATTTTTGAAGGTGTTAGAAAACGAAATTAAATGACGGCGTCAAGGACTGGAGTGGCAAATAGAACTGAGAAAGTTCAAAGCAGTAGATTCAGTGGTAAATTCAGCATCCTACCTAAAATGAACCTTACGAAATTATGTTTTGAAACAGATGAAGCTGTAGCTGTATCTAAACTATAACTGAATGGTAAAGGAACTAAAAAAGAGATAAAAAATATATTTTCTGCAAGGTTTAACTCTAGGGACAAACACTCTATGTCTATATGAGATTCCAGACTCTTATTCATGACTGACTTTGCTTTTGGAACTACATTCTACTTCTGTAACAGTTTGTGATTTTTTAACAAATTTAAAGACCACCTTCCTCTCAGTCTCCTTATAACATGTACTTTCTGTGTGTCTTCTCGGTTTTGGGCCAAATTGACGTTTGTTCACTTAGAGAGGCGTTTTGGGCCAAATTGACATTTGTTCACTTAGAGAGTTTTTTACATAGTCTTTGTTTATATAGGTCATTATATGTATATTTTATAGGCTCCTTTTAATTGTCATTATTGGTGAAGTCTTGTACAGGTGTGGTATCTTCATTCCTCTTTACTTTGGCATGTTTGAAGTTCTGCCATCTGGAAGTCAAATAGTCAACACTAACCATTAATATATTTAGGCATTTACCTGTCATTAAATTCTAATACGAATAAGTGTGTAAACATGTTTGTCATTCTTAGTAAAAACAATTACAATAGGTACTACAACTAAAATGTAAAGATTAAACTTAATGTAGTAAATTCTTATTTTAAAAAGAAAAATCATGTCATATATACTACACATTCGTTTAAAAATTAACTTTTAACATATATTTTTGAAATGGTAGAGCTTTATTCTCTGTTTTCAAACCATTAAGAAATCATTCTCTGTTTCTAGAAAGTTTGACTCTGTGAATCAAGATTATGCAATGTCATGCATCGCATTTTTTTGCTTGTTTGTTTTTTTGGTTTTTGTTTGTTTGTTTGTTTTAATAGTTCTTTTCCTATTCTGTGACTGTAAATTGAAATACTAGAATAAAGGTTTGTATTTTCATTACTCTATTTCTGTCAGTTCACATTCTAAATTTGTGCTTCCTTCTTTGACTGTAAGAAGGGTGTAGATAAGTGCAAGACGAGGCTTAAACCCCAATCCATAGTTAAATATTATTCATGGGATTTACTACCCCTTACTATAAAAGAAATGACAAATTATGAGGCTCACTGTAAATGACACAAAGGAAAGACGTATTCTCTCTTGCCTACAGCATAAAACAACTAAAAGTTGTTACAAAGCTGTAAGATACAGCATACTAAAACAACAAGGACCTCATTCAATACATTCAACAATTATGAAATTCCCTTTACATCCTGGCCCTATAGTCTCTTCCAAAACTCTTTCTGATTACATTCATTCAGATTAATAACCTGGTGGGAGATCTAGCAGAAAGACATGGTGACTGGGAGAAAGGAAGATGCAAGATGAGGAACCTTTCGGAGTGATTTTTCTCCTTCCCTTCTGGTTTCCTGGCCTCCATACTTACCTATAAAGGGTGACTTCTTTGCTATCTGGTGAACTCAAGGGCAACGCCTACACCAGGGTGAAAACAGAGCTCACAGAAAGTGATGAAGACTTTGTCCCTTACTTGTTTGACTGGGGTGTCACTAAAGCTTTAAATTTCCTGTCAGCCCACACATATGTATTTTTACACATTTACTAATGTACTGAGGTGGTTGTATCCTGGATATCAGCCCAGATATAAAACCTGGTAGTTTAAGCATAAATATTCTCTTGAGTAAGGTCTGCTACAAGAACAACCTTTTTGAATTTCCTCATCTATATTTATCAACCTTCTAACAAAAGCCAGTCTTTTCTTGAGAAACACCTGCTTAAGCAGTCATCTCTCTTCTTCTCTCTAATGCACATTTTGTTCTAGCACACAAGTGGATTTAATTTTTTTTAATAAAACCAAAGTGTTATCAGTATAGCTTATTTCTGCTTTGAGGTTACATGTAGTGCCTATTTTCTCTTCAAGAGATAGAAATAAGAGAGAATAAAACTCTGTTGTGTTTATAAAAATATTATAAAATAAAACCAAACATTGATCTCCAGGGAAAATTTTACAGGTATAAATGAAGATACTACATGTTGATGATAGATAAGAGGAACTTGCTGTAATATTTATATAAGTCTGTAAAAATAAAACAGAATGAGTTATAGTCCAAATTGCTCAAACAATAGTTATGTTTAAAAAAAAATTGTCTGTGGGCATTATTTCATTTAATTATTCTAAGACTGGGAAAATACCAAAATTGGTAATATCAAATATAAAATCAGTTCATTCTGCAGTAGGGTAGAATTATACTCATCTCCAAATCACTTTCTTATTGTCTCCAGAGCTTACGCTTTTGCCATAATAAAAATCTGTCCATGTTCAATCAGAGACTCTTGCTACAATTTACTGCAGATTTTTCTGCTAGTGAAAGTCTGGGTTGCAAACAGTGCTTTGCTAAACTACAGTTCTGGACAATTCTTATCTTAGTGAAGGTAATTTGGAATTTCTGCGTTAAGTCGTTTATAGTCTGTGATCACATATCCCTCTGGTTTAGTTTCTAAAGCTTAGAAAGTGATACATCATGCCATTGCTCTGTTGAAATCCTCCCTTTTGGGCAAACCAGTAGTGACAACAGTCACCATCAGACTTGTAAAGGTTGCAGAGTATTGTAGGGCATTCAACATGGGCTGCTGTATGCTGGTTATCAGGTTTCTGCCTCCCTTATATGGTGAATGTTGAAACCAAGACCCTGTGATCTGAATTGAAAAAAATATTCAAGGTGATTAGTATAAGTAGAGATGTATCCTGCAGGCTGAAGTGCAGTGCCTGGAGAAAGTAGAGTCCTTGAGGGTCAGGACCACCACTACGTGGTCGCAACCCCCCCCCCCCCTCCCCTGCCGGTAAGATGGGGAAGGATAAGGAAAAAAAAAGTGGAACCTCGTGAGTTGAGATATGAGATAACGACGGATTTTTAATAATACCACACAAGGAAAGCAAAATAAAGGAGACTGTAACAACAAGACGAGATATAGAATACAATGGAAAACACTGATACAACGAATATATCACCGCCAAGGACTTCGCAAAAGAGACCCTTCTCCAGGCTAGTTTCCCCTTATATCCCAGGCATGACCTCAGCATGGTATCAAATATCCCTTTGGCTATGCCCACCTCCCAGCTTCTGTGAGAAATTAACCCTATCCCATCTGGACCCAGGACAGAGATGTATCCTGCAGGCTGAAGTGCAGTGCCAGGAGAAAGTAGAGTCCTTGAAAGTGCAGTGCAACTAAGTGAAGTACATTAAGTTCCTCAGCAGCTGTCAGGCAACTTCTTCCTGTTTGGATGAGCCAAACTGTTTCTTCCAAGCAGTTCAATCAAAGATCCTCTTAATTCTGGCAGCAGGGAGCTATAGTGTGGCTCCCTACCTTTATACAGAGTGTTTTGAAAGATGGAATTAAATTACATATCCCTGAGATGTCTGAGATATTCTGAAAGAGATATCCAAGAGGGCGTATCTCCAGATTTTTTTGTTATTACTGAATATGTGTGTGTGTGTATGCATAGACATACATTAATATAAGCACATTATATATATGCATTTACAAATGCTATACATATGGATATGTATATTATATATGCATATGTCTATGTATCAGGAAATTGGAGATTACTGTTATGGAGTGTTTGAAAGATTAGTGAATCAGGCCAATTTCAACACGTCAACACTTGATTGACAGTCATAAATGTGACACAGCTAACGGTTAGCTCTTAATTGCTTCCATTTGTTATCAATACATATTCAAAGTAGTCAGTCCTTAACACTTATAACCTGAATATACAATACCAGGCAGCTGACGTTGAGTAGTTAGTGTTGACAGTCATTGTTGCCTTGGCCAATGAGTTTCTCTCATTGCTGACGCTTTATGATCCTCAGAAGAAAAAGGCATGATCTCCCTTTACATAATGAATCTTATTTTTAGGACCAGGGCTTGCTCTTGTTTTGCCAGACATCTTTCTTGCTTATTCTGCAGAATCATTCTGGTTCTATCAGACATCTGTCCTGCTTGTTCTGCAGGATTATCTTGGTACCATCACACATCCTTTTTCCTGCTGTAAATACTTAACTATTAACTGTCATATTTTACTGCTTGAACATATTTGCCTGCACCCCAGTTGTGCAGCTGTAGCACAAATCTCTGTTTTCCCCTTTGTGGCTATGTGTTGTTTATATATTTATGTTTAGCTGTTTTACAAAATTCTGTTAGCCCTCTTACAATCTTATAGAATTCTTACATACAGTCACAGATTACCCTGCTTTAGTGTGCTTGTGTCAGGATTCAAGACAGATGTTTACCATGCCTTACGTGGTTGTAGACTTTATGGGTGCCACAGGCTTCTGCTTCTGCTACATTTTCCTAGGAGAAACTCTATTTTGCATGAAATTTGGGGTTCTATCTCAGAGATGTAGTAAGCCTCGCAGGGTTTGGTTAGACAAGTTGTTGGTTCGTAACTGTTTTTAAATGACAATGAACCATGCTTTGTTTTGTCTGAATTTAATCTTTACTTTGCAGTATTGTGAGACCAAACATAATGGTGTTGTATTAGCAGACAGGAATAATAAATAAAACCAGTCATACATGAGTGGTATTTAGTTGTAACTTCAGGGGGCTGGTCTGAATATAGAAAGAAACATAGTGTAAATTCTGATAAGTAAATTCAGTTTAAAGTCTTGCAAATAAATATGTACAGTAGAATTTATTTTCCAAAGAAACAGAAAAAATTACTTGTTTGCAACCTAATTTTTGAACAAAATAGTTAAAGAAAATTATGTTCCAGTTTGGAGGTGGATACCAGAACTGCATGTGTGTAGTTTGACCTTGTTGGCAGCAAAACAGCATACAGCTGATTGCTCATCCTCCTGCCTCCCAGGGATGGGGAAGGCAATTAAAGGGGTAAAGGGAAAAGAGACTCATGGGTTGAGATAAGAGCATAATAACTAACCTATAGTATAATTTTAAACACTAATGTTAATAGTAATAATGATAGTAATAATAATGTACAAATATGCAAATATACAAATGAGTGATACAAAGTGCAACTGCTCATCTCCCGATCTCCAAGGCTCAGCCCATTCCCAGCTAATGATCTCAGGGCAGGGCGAGTCCCAAAATTGTAATCCCAGAAAAGGTAAGAGCTTGAGATTCTGAGAGACCAAAAGGCATTCAAGAGAGTGAGATGACCTTGAGAGAGAGGCAATCCAGAGAGAGGGAGAACTGGACAGAGCCACATATCATGTCTGGTCATGACATGCATGATATGGAATTGATTATTGGCCAATTTGGGTCTCAATCCTAAACCTAAGGTCGAATCCTAGGCTAGGAATTGGGGTTGTGCTCCCTCCCAGCTTCTTTTGCACCACAGACACTGGCACAGCAGAGAAGCTGAAAAGTTCTTGACTCTCCTGGCAACTATAGACATCAATATGTTGCCAACCTTCTCAGCACAAATCCAAAAGCCTCTAACTAACTACTATGAAGAAAATTAACTTCAGCCCAGACAAAACCAGAACAATGCTGAATTTGGGGAGATGCTGAATTTGGTGAGTTATTCAGTATAATTCCTCTGTGTATGAAGGTCAGAACCAAAATAAACTTAAATATTTTTGTATTTAACACAGCACAAACAGAATTAAGCACACATGCCCAGTGATAAATTCCCAGTGATAAATTAGGTGTTTCAATTTTCTATAGAGTGAGCAAGGAAGGTTAGTTTCCCAAGTAGGTGATAAGCTGTATCAACATAGAGGTCAAGAGCCAAAAAGCAGCAAGGGAGAGAAAAGTGATGTTTCCTGGACTCAGGCACCTAATTGGAGACATAGCTTGGCTTATCTGTGAAACTGGTATTCAGAGCCTGCTTCCCAAGCTGGAAAGAGTGGTGTGGCTAGCACCCGCTACTTGCCAAGAAGTCTGGACGGGAACATGCACCCAAAACCAGGGAGAAGAAAACCAGGTTCCTGGTTCTGCTTTGCTCCATGGTTCTCTAGGATAATGGTTTAAACAGGATGCACGGGCTGAGTAGAGAGAGGAAGAAAATGGTGAATAGAAATGCTTCCTAATGCTGTGGTCAAAAGAAGCCAGTTGTGTTGGCATCTAGACAGACAATGGATGAGCTAAAGAGTCATTTGTCTCTTCAGCCCAGTACTTAAACTATGTAAGATTTACAGGGAAAAACCTAGGATAGGTTTTGGTTTTTTCTTGGGTTGCTAGTTCCTATAGCTACTTCTGGTATTTATCTAATTAAGGTAATAAATACAAGATATAAATAACTGAGGGAAACAAGGCCTCCTGAAGTTCAGTGGAGGGGTCATGTATGGGAACATCACAAGACTGAATAACAGCCTAATGATCTGCAGTTTCTAAATCTCAAAGGTTTACAGTAAGAAACAAATAAACAGAATTAATTCAGCATTAGTGGTGCTTTTATGTAAGTGTACTTTAGCCTCAGATATATCAACATGTAGTCATTTAGATAGCCCTGCTCTGAGTGCTGAAGAGAGCACGTAGCCATTGTATGGCGCTGTTGTGATTGAGCTAACAAGCACTGATATGAGGTGGCATATTTGAAATTAAGCACAATGACCCATGAGTGTCACTTCTGGGCTTCCAGAGTGATGCTGGCTCCCCTTCAGTGTTTGAGGAACACAGATTACAGACATGACAGCCTCTGCTCTGTCTTTGGCCGACTCAGAAACAGTGTTATACCTGCTTCAGCTTGTTCCTATTCGCATGCCAGTATACACGTCTACCATCATGGAAACTCACTTGGTTTTGATGCGAGTGAGTTACAAACTTCTCTGTTATCAACTCTTGCTGTGAAACTCTGTGTTTCAGTGCAGGGACAGGTAGTAAGAGTGGCAGAAGCCTTAAATGCTCTGATTTTCTTCTTCAGACATCTCCTGTGAATGGAATTTGAGGTGGGAATGGTTGAAAAGAGTAAAGCAGAGTTCATTACTAAAAGAAAAACTATTTGGAGACAGTTTTTGACCTAAAACAAGTATGCCACCATACTTAGTCCAGAGTGTTTTCCACAAAGGAATACAATGTTTAAATACAAAAGAAAAATTCAACATCTTTTCCCTAATGTGGCTCTGCCTTCATTGAGATTCTGCACTGAGGAAACTTGTTTGTGTTTTTCAAAGCCTCATGATTTAACTCAGGAGAGAAAGTTCAGCGTCTCCGTTCAGCTCAGATAAGCACTGTAGAGCCTAACTTCCTATGTAAGCCTTTGCCACCTCCTGTTTCTTTGTTCTTCCTGGCACCTGAGCAAGCACAATGCAGCCGTCCCTCTGTCCTTTCCCTTGACCATTCATTGCACACAGTCCCAGTCAACTGCAATTGTTCCCTGACAATGACAGAACGTTCTCCATATAACTTCTGTTAGTTAAAAATATTTCAGGTCTCATTGGCTGTAACAACTTTAGCACTGGTCTTACATCTTGACTTTCAGATCTGTTTAATGATAGAAAATTGTCCTAATTTAAATGCATCAGTCTTTAATGTTTAACCTTGCATGGAAGATACCCATTCTTAATCATATGTGATTCTGGTATTTTTCTCCTTTGAGATTACAGTTTAGCCACCATCTCTTGAAGTCAGCAAAGAGGTTAAAATTAGTCCTTGCAAAATGTGTCACAAGGCCAGTGTTTCCTTTGGGTGCTTTTTGCAGCTATTGACTAAGTTGTCATTTAAGAAGTCCTGCTTGAATGTTTCACAATTTTATTTGTTTATCTGTTTTAGCTAACATATATAGTACCACTAAAAAGTGTTTCCATCTGCACCTTTATCCCATGTTACAATTTGTTGATTAATTTACTGAAAAAAGCCGAGTCTTCCTGAGATTAATGGTACTACTAGTTTCTTTCCAACTTTTCTGCTGGCTGATCTGTTTCTTCTCTTCTCTTCTCTTCTCTTCTCTTCTCTTCTCTTCTCTTCTCTTCTCTTCTCTTCTCTTCTCTTCTCTTCTCTTCTCTTCTCTTCTCTTCTCTTCTCTTCTCTCCTCTCCTCTCCTCTCCTCTCCTCTCCTCTCCT
>WKFP01014161.1:511693-558467 GCA_011057875.1 Pterocles orientalis | reverse complement strand
ACAAAATTAATCAGAGGGCTGGAGAACCTCCCCTATGAGGACAGGCTGAGAGAGTTGGGGTTGTTCAGCCTGGAGAAGAGAAGGCTCTGAGGGGACTTGATAGCAGCCTTCCAGTACCTGAAGGGGGCCTACAGGAGAGATGGGGAGGCACTCTTTACCAGGGAGTGTAGTGAGAGGACAAGGGGTAATGGGTATAAGCTAAAAGAGGGTAAATTTAGACTACACATTAGGAAGAAATTTTTCACTATGAGGATGGTGAGACACTGGAACAGGTTGCCCAGGGAAGTTGTGGATGCCCCATCCCTGGAAGTGTTCAAGGCTAGTCTGGATGTGGCTTTGAGCAACCTGGTCTAGTGGGAGGTGTCCCTGCCCATGGCAGGTGGATTAGAACTTGATGATCTTTAAGGTCCCTTCCAACCGTAATCATTCTATGATTCTATGATTCTACGACATGGCTTAGTGGTTTAGGTGGTGTTGGGTTGGTGGTTGGACTTGATGACCCTTGAGGTCTTTTCCAACCTTAATGATTCTACAATTCTATGAACTGATGAATAAGTAGATAACAATAGTTCATATCTAAGACATTGCTGGCCCCAGTCTCAGTAATCACCCACTTCTTAAGTGCACTCTATCGGAACTAGAGATTGAGATTCCTTCAGTCTACATATACAATTTCAGTATGAAAATCCAAAACTGACAAAGATAAGAAAGAAACAAAGGGAACTGACTTACCCAGAGTGCTGAAGATGATGAAAAATGGACTTCTTTCCCAGTGTGTACTATCTGATAATTGCCGTCCTGACAGGTAAGAATTTCTTCATGGAAAGGTAGTAAAATAAATGCAAGGAAAAGAGGGAAGATTCATATTGCTCACTTCTGAATACTTCGTGTAGACATTCAAATTAACCAGCTAGTTTTCCTACTTTATGTTTTTCTGGCTAATATAGATTTTGTTTCAGGGAACTTAACTCAAAGTGGGAGACCAACCTTTTCATTATTATCCAATTAAGTTGGGCTCTAGAACTGACAAAAGGACTCTTGGGACTGGCTTGGAGACAAGGACTTACTCCCCAGCCTGCTGAAATCAATGAGCGTTAGATAATATGTACCATACTTAGATATTCTGCATGAATTCTGTTGCACCTTTAGGGTAAGATATGCCGTATTTATAACTGTGGTTGTTACTGGAGGTCAGTTAGGGATCTGTGGAGACCTTCCCATTATTTGGGCTGGGAGTTCCTCTCATATGAAATCACTGTTCAGACCTGAACTTGGAAAAATGCAAATATAATTCTTTAACAATGTGTCAATTTTCTTATAGCAAGGAAATGGGGGGAGAACAAAAAATAAAAGACTCTTTTTTTTTTTTATCTAATACAGTTTAGAAAGATCCCTAGCTAGTCTGAGAGTAAAGTCTTCTCTTCTGGTGTTTGGAATCCTCGAACAGAAGCAGTGAGAGGAATATAAAACAGAAACACATTTACACATTTTGTAAGTTTTCAAGCAGAGCAGCAAAAATGAATTTCCAGCTAAAATGAACCAGTCAGTCAGGTGGAGAAAGCTTTTGGATAGAAATTGCCAGAGATGTCAGAAACCTGTTAGTTTATTTGCCTACTAACTCTTCCCTTGTGAGCTGATAATGATAACTGAAAGAAAGAAAAAGCAACAGGAAATGAAGTCCTAGGTATGGTGATTTTACTTTTTGTCTGACAGTATGCAGACTGCTTAGGGGAGAAAAATTTATATTTAAAGCAGCGCAGATTATTTTCTCCTGAAAAAGAGGAGAAAGAGAAATTTGGAAGAATTGATAGAGCAGCAAAACAGATAAGCAGAAGCAGTCATTAGACTTTCTCACAAAGTGACATTTAGCATCTTGCTGCTTTGTAGAAATTGTACCACTTAGGCTGTGTAGGGTCCAGTTGCACTCTGGAGTGGCTTGAACTCACCAATACCAGCAAGCAAAGTGGGTCACCATAAGTGCTGAGAATCATAGTCTATATGCTGTCCCTCAAAGGTACAGAGTGCTGTATCCAGAATAGGTGCATAGTTCTTGTCAGGATTCATAACTATCTCAGTCTGCAAGCCTGCTGAATCAAAAAATAGAAGTAGAGTACAATACCCCACTGTATGACCTAACCTACAACCTGTGCCATGAAGAGGGCATATGGTCAAAGATTTCCAGACTTGTTTCTGTGAGTCAATTTGTTGATGGTTCCTCTAATAAATAAAAACAAACAAACTACAGCGTGACTAATATATAACTGTAATATTTTACAACTATACCTCCTAAGATATCTGTCAGCTCTCTGACATACTGATCTATTTGTATTCTTTCTAACAAAATTCTTACTGTTCGACAAAGAGTAATAAATATTAATCTCTAAGAACACGGTGTTATGTAGGATCTAAATTTAAGAATGCTTTACAACCACAGTTCAAATCAAGATACAGCATGAGAATCATTTCTATGACAAAAATATCTTTGATAGTCATGTACACAGGCAAGTTGTCTGTAATCATAATCTGCGTGCTTTGTCTCAATGGATGAGAAATATCACTCATCTTCCTATGTAAGTCAGTAGATGTTAGACAAATCAGTGTCTCCTCTCATTTTCCTCTAGCATAACTCAGAGTATGACGATTAATAGTTTCTCTCAGAAACACCAGAGACTTGAAGAAATAAAGAATACACCTGTTTCTCTTCTATATCTCTGACACCACTGAGAGAAACAGTGCCATGCCATGGGATTAGATGTCAAGAGTTACCTTGTTGAAAAGTACGTTTTTAAATTTCATTCACTGATTTATCTGCCATTTCTGTTAGTAGAGTCCAAATGACAACAGGAGTCCTGGTCAGACCTTGAAGAACTGTATGTGAAGCAGACATCAGCTTCCAAAGAAGACGCCTAGCTCTACTCAGGAGCAGGCACAAATTGCCTAGGGGCTCTTTTGACTCCTTGTTCATCTTTTGTGTTAGTCAAAATACTGCTGATTTCTTCTGCCTTTCTTAGGACCTATCAACAATTTCCAGATATGTCTTATTTTGATTACTGAATTGTTGGCTACGAAGATTATTCTGAATATGAAGTAGAAGTTCTGCTTTGTACAGGATTAAGTTATGTGTCTTCTCAAGGGATTACAAGCACAATTGTGAGAAGGTTGAAACATCCACTGACTTCCATCCTGCTTCCGAGATGAATTTAGGGAAGCAAGAACCGAGGAGTGCCATCAATGATGCAAAAGCCAGTGAGAACCTATTAATAGCAGCTGTTTCTGCAAGGAGTGGATTTTTGAATGGTGTCTTGTACATGAACTTAAAATATCACAACATTCTGCTCATGTCTGTGCTAAATATATATGTGTGTGTATATATATATATATATATATATCCATTCCTGTTAAAAGAAATTCCAGATGGTATATTCCAAGGACACAATAAATCCTCTTTGCAGTCATGATTGAAATTTAAAAGTCTCAGTTCCAAACCAATTTTAAAAATGCAGGATTTAAATGTTACCTGCTTTAGTATTTCTTCTGACTTTCACTGACTACCTAGGAAGCATGTTAGAAATGTATAAAATGTCAAGACATGGGTTTTGTCCATACACTCCATAACGATGGCTAAGTGCCTAACCAAGGCTCTGGGAGCATGTACTTCAAACTTGACTGGCTAAAAGTTGTATGCTGCAGTGCTTAGGTACTTTCATGGGTGCACTTTGAGGTTTAAAACACAATGGAGCATAAAATTCTGAGATCTGTTCTTGACCAAGGTTATAATCAACTTCCTGGTTTGGAAGAGCATGTCATACTACTTTATAGGTTTTTAGGGACATTTGCTGGATTTGTTTTGTTCAGTTATGGGGTTTTTTTTTATCATTTTTCAGCACAACTCTGATTTTTATTTGACCATTCTGTTAAATTGTCTTTCTAAATTCCCTAGCTCTTGACATACAACTGCCCTCCTTAAAATATTTTTCCAGTGTTGTGGATTTTTCATCTTCTCCCTGCTGTGTTTTATTGTGTTACTTTTTTGATTTACTAGTGGTCTACATTAATTCAAAAACTCCCTTTGGTGTTAGTGGCTGGAATGAAGCAGCACACCAGCTGAGATCTGTCATTGTATATATACATCTGTCATTGTATATATACATACATATATACATTGTATATATACATACATATATATACATACACATATATATATACACACACATATATATATCTGTCATTGTATATATACATACATATATATATACATATATATATACATATATATATATATGTATACCCACACTTTAAAGCAATAAGAAGGCAGTACAACTAATGATGGTGGTTATATAACTTAGTATTGCACCATAAGAAAAATAGTAGTCTTAAAAACATTTATCCCAATGCCAGTCTATGATCTGAAGAAGACTGTTTATTACTAACAGCACCTGATTACTCGCTGTGAAGAAAGTACACAAACAGATGGGATTTACTGGTATGGATAAGCGGAATTTGTCTCAAAGTGAGAAGTCCAGCCTCTAATTATCCCTAACTCACATCTGCGAATAACTCTGACATCAGTGTCCTAGAAAGTGACAGAGCTGCAGAATGCAACTTCCTTCCCGTTTCTTCTCTCTACTCCAAGTTGAATACAAAATACTGGCTGACTATACAGACCCGACCAATTTACTCTACTGATTGGTGTCATGCAAATATCACAGTAAGTCTGCACCCAGGGCCCTGTTTTCAGGTATGTGCATAGGCACAGGATCTATGTTACAGGAGATGCTTTCTCCTTTTACAAAAATCTGTCAAATATAACATAGGAGACATAACTGAAATAACTTTATGGCTTGAAAGGTTTCAGGCATAGGATTTTCGTTCTCCAGGCAAGAATCTTGGTTTCTGGCTGATATGAAGCAAGATTTCGTCAACAGTTGCATGCAAGAATTAAAGATTTATTGGCCTACAGATGGGATCATAATAATTTATAAGGAGGGGTGAGACTCACCTCTTTGTCAAGAGCCGCTTTTGCAACTTAAATTAGCACATATTTAATAAAAAAAAAAGCATTATTAAACAAAAGCTTTTTTGAGACAAGGCCTGGGAAAACTTTAAAAAGTCTGAAGTAATTGCCTTAATCAGTGTCCAAATATGCTCTTTCGTTGTCTTTTTAGATATATCTCTTTCTTCACTGTTTTCTTTTACTAGTTCTGGATCTCTTCTTGTTCTTCATTTTGGTTTCTCTCTATTCCATTTCAGAGAGTCCCGCTTTCCCAAACCTTACTCTGGTGGTAACAGCCTAACCCAAAGCTCTGGATCTGAAGCAGATTTCTCAAAAATCAAAAATAATCCAGAAATCCACATAATCCTTGGTCTTGTAACATTTTAGAGATCATTTGTGAATATAACTGTTGGGCTTTAATTCAATCTTCAGTGAATAAATGAACTTTATAATTTATTATATTTTAAGTTACTTGGGGATTTTTTTCCCAAAATTGTTCACCGTACCAACCCAAAGATTACTTTACAAAAAATGACAAAAGTTAGTTAAATTAATGTTATTTTTGTCAATTTTAAAGATTTTTGATGTAAATTTGTCTAGCTGAGAATGTAAAATGCACATAAAAAAGTCAGCTTATATTTTTTAATTATGAAAATAGAGAAATCTAACCCTCATACAGGTGAGAAGCTGCTAAATGAACCTATATTTTAGTCAACTATCTGTGTTAATAAAGATAACTTGTTCAAATAAAAATACACTTTTATTATGGGTGGGATGCACAATGGTCCTGAAAATTGTTTCAATATGCTTTTACTTTAAACATTTTTCAGAGATGCTTTTGCTAGGAAAGCACTGAGTGTATTTAACCTTGCTATTGCAACAGAGCATTGAGTGTGTATGATGTGAATTAGAACATTCGGGTACACCGTTGCTCCACTGTAACGTAAGAAAAAGACACAACTATATAGCAAAATTGTTTTATTAAAAGTACTGATTGCATAATGGTAAAGTACAACATAACAGACTTTTTTGCCTTTATGCTTGAATAAATACAAATTAGATGATAACACTTTATTTTAATGATACACTGATTAATACTGAATTACAATAAAACCTCTATGAAAGTGCATATGACATCTCCATTAATAGCAATTTAATTTGTTATTATTACTGTTATTATAATGAGCAGCAAATCAAATTACTAGTGATAGAACTCTTAAACTATGTTGCTGCTGCTTCAGGAAAAATATAATTTTGGCTCTCAAAACTTGCTCTATTCCTGCCCCAGGAACCATTGTTGTATGAATTATTATGCTTAAAAAAACTGAAACATTAAAACCAGAATGTTGTATGACCATGTTACCTTTTAATCCTTAATTTTAAGAGTAAGTTACATAATTTTATCAACACAATTTAATCTTCTTAATTGGTGAATGCAGAGAATAGTGATAAACTCTTTAAAATATATTAGTAAAATGGAACTTCTGAATAGCTGACCAGCAACAAAATCTGTTTCAAAGACTTTTCTACAGCCATATATTTAATTGTGATTATTGCAAATGGCAGCCAAAGTATGAAACAAAGTATAAAATTTTGCTCTGCTCAGAATTAGAATGCAACTGAACAGTTTGGAAATATCTTATATTGAAAACCTCTTTGATCTATTTATGTAGTGTACATTTCTAGTAATGAACTCTTTAGTGTTCCTTGGCAATACTCTGAATGTCCTCATGATTCATATCAGAAGTTTGCTCGTTGTACTTTTTATTTCCTTTTCACTGGTAATGGTAAGAGATTATTTCCGTATTATAATCCAGATTTAATTCAAGCAGTTGTAGATATTCAGGATAGGTTTTTATCCCATCCTATAACTCTATATGCAAAGTATAAACAATTCTCCTTAAGTGTGTTTTGTAAGGAGGAAACTTAACCATACAGTGTTAACATATCTGTGCCTCAACATGTGTTAAGTTACTCACCATAGAAACATCTGGGCCGTTGTAGTCACTCAAAGAAAACAGGAGGCAGCTTTGTACTAAAGCTTAGGTTCTGAAAATTGTCTCGACAGACTTACTGCACAAACTATAGTATTCTGCAAATAGGGACTCACACCCCAAATCTTTTTAAAATTTAGCTTTATATACACCTCCTAGCATCTTGGACCAAGGAGCTATTAAAAGATCCACAATTTGAAAGATTTTACATGTTTAGAGGCTCTTTAAGGACTTTTTTTTTGAGCATTTTATCCACTTCTCTGACCCCACCTGGAGTATTGTGTTCAGATGTGGGAGACCCAACATGAAAAAGACCTGGACCTATTGGAGAGAGTCCAGAGGAGAGCCATGAAATTGGTCATAGGGCTGGAGCAACTCCCCTATGAGGACAGGCTGAAAGAGTTGGGGTTGTTCAGCCTGGAGAAGAGAAGGCTCTGAGGAGACTTAATAGCAGCCTTCCAGTACCTGAAGGGGGCCTACAGGAGAGATGGGGAGGCACTCTTTATCAGGGAGTGCAGTGGGAGAACAAGGGGTAACGGGTATAAGCTAAAAGAGGGTAAATTTAGACTACACATTAGGAAGAAATTTTTCACTGTGAGGGTGGTGAGGCACTGGAACAGGTTGCCCAGAGAAGCTGTGGATGTCCCATCCCTGAGGTGTTTAAGGCCGGGCTGGATGAGGCTTTGAGCAACCTGGTCTAGTGGAGGATGTCCCTGCCCGTGTCAGGGGGGTTGGAACTTGATGATCTTTAAGGTCCTTTCCAACCCAAACCATTCTATGATTCTATGATTCTATAAATGTGAAACTCAGACTAAACAAACAGGTGAATGACTGTCATTTATTTCAAATGCAAAAGAATTTCAAAAGCCTATTTCAAGGATTAGCCAGTGGGGAAGACACAGCAGTTTGCTCCTTCCCTGAAATGGAATGTTTCTTTTATAAGTCTCCCAGTAGGCACAAGTTCTGATTTTAAAATACTCTCTAAAAAAAACCCTGCAGACAAGCACTAACTGCAATCATTTCAGATTCTGTAAAGCAGTGGGAAAACATGTTAATCTCCCCACTTCACAACCTGCAGACATTTCACTTGGAAGGAGTCTTCTCAAGGTGGTGTTTTCTTTCTTTAATAGCTTCACAAGGCAGAGACAAGACATGTCAGTTCAGCACTTACCCATCAGGAGAAGGAAAGTCTAAATTGAGGGGTCAGAGTTCTCCAACGAAGTTTGAGCTGAATTGATAGTATCTGTAGTTAAACTTCCCACCGTTCAGGCATAGACAGAACTGAACTTTTGGCTTTAGTTTACTGACACAAAGCTTTTTTTTTTTTTCACTTTGATAAACATACGAACAATTTGTGCTTGTCATTGGAAAGATAAATTGAAAACTATTATAGAGAAACTAAAATATAGAGTTCTCAAATAGACTTTGTTAGAACAAACAGCTAAAAATATGCCCATACATTCCTAAATCAAATAATAAGAGCACATTACATTAATCTGTGGAACAAACAACAACATACTTCTTGTTCGTGGTCCTTCAGAGAGAGCACTGCTGCATATTTATAGCATACTTACAGATTACAATTAGTACTTGCTCAGTGACTGAATGTGAGTTTACAAGATTATGAAGTGATCCAAATTGAAGTGAAATGCATATAGGAAAATAATTTATTATGAACATACAATTTTAAAGAACTGGATTGCTGATCTATGTCTCTGGGCCATCCTCTTCACAGTGTTCCTATTTACACAAGAACGATGTTTTTCTGCCAACTGTTGCAGTTTAACAGTGAAAGATGTTTAGTAAGTCTTGGGAATTGTGTATTACTGCTGATAGTTGCGAAGAACACCTCAAACCAGTTTAAATCATGGATGACTTTGCTATATACCTCTTCACTTTTTTATATTGAAAGATTTTTTTTCTGGATTAATTTTTCCTCTTTTTCTATTGTTTTCTTTTCCCAGATGAAGACAAGATAGACTGACTGAATTTAATTGCCAAGAAGGAAGTTCTTAGAAAGAAATGTTCATAGAATAAAACTTCACAGAAAAAAAAAAATCCTAAGGTGAACAGACTCCTTGTTATGTTACAAATAATCTTCATGGAAATAAAGGATTTAATTTCTAGTTGTTATCTATCTCCTGATATTATTAACACTAAAGAACTTTTATCAAATCAGGTGCAGTTTGTGCTTTCATCAACAAAACAATTTTTCTATGTATAGTGACATTTTCTCTTTACTAATAATTGACATCAGAGAAACATGCAAAGATAAAGTCTGGATGAAAATGTAAGCTTTAGGCAAACATGTGACTCCAAAAAATTAAAAATTCCTGAAATACCTCCAGATTAACATCTTCTCCCTCTTCATTAAATTTATACATTAAAAGAATAATTTCCAGTAATAAGACATGCATTATATTGTCTTTTACATATTTTTTTTTCCTAATGAAGGAAGTATTTCCTGGGCTTGCGCAGAAAGGTCTTTGATAAGAGTGGACATATTTGCTTCCACAGGAATATGAGTTACCTGCAGGGCAGGTAACAGAATTCTACAGCTGAATAAAAAATCCGCAAGTGGAAAACTGACAGTGAAGGTTTATTAAACAATATGAGGCCAAATCGGAAAGGTTATTGTCACTATACACATCTGAAGTTTATGACTACTATTTCAAATGGTATTTTTCTGTTTTATTAATCACCAATTGTAACCAATGAATCAAAGTCACTAAGACAAGACACTACAATACTTAAAGGTATGTATTTAAAGTATAATATAGCCACTTTCAAACTTATCTGATGTAGACTCTGAAACTGCAGTTTAAATATGCCATATATGCATATATCAGTTCATTTTCTTCATCTCTTTCGACAAAACCCTTAAAAATATTCTTAGCTCTAGAGATTTTGAATAAAACAGATAACTATCTACAAAAAAGTTCTACAGAATGTGTCATAAAGAATTTTTCAAGAAAACCACTAAAACAAATAATAAGGAAAAGAAGATATGCCCCTGGATTAGCAGAAATCAAGCACAGAAAAAAATGAGATTCTTTTGCAAGCCTCATGACAAAAAAGGAAATATGTCAACAATAGAAAACACCAACTGTTGCAAAGCAAGATCAACTATAATTCTGACATTCCTCACAGTTACTTCTTCACCTTCCAGTAATGGAATTTCTGTAATTTCCACCAAAATACATCCTTGTGCTTTGGTACTGCAGTAAAGCTTGCACTGAACCAAACAATTCTAGCTGTGATGCCCAATCAAACTGTTCTGCCCAAAAGTTTACCAAGGGAAGATTTTCTTTCCACTGTCTTTTTGTGACACTTTTATTACACATTTAACTATCATTGTATGTTCTCTCTGCTTCCTCTTTAACTTTCACAAGTTTAGTAATTTTCATTATTCTCTCCTGAATCCTGTCCACATGGGTTGCATCCTTCTTGAACTGTGGCAAATTCTGCTTGGCAGAGTTCATGCTAGTGCTGAATAGAATAAAACAGTGTGTCACATGCCTCATGGACAATAACCTGCTTTGCATACTCCAGAACATGTTTCCCTTTATGGTAATTATGTGACACTGATGATTCATGTTCAGTGTGTGATACATTAAATGCCTGGGTTCTTTTCAACAGTGATGATATGTTTCTCATCTTGTATTTATGGCTGTTGATTATTTCTGTTGTGTGCATAGATAGTCATTTGTTCTTATTGAAGCACATTTTTGTTCTCCAAATTGTTTCTCCAATTGTGTGTGATTATATCAAATTCCAAGCCTGGCCCCTGTCCTGCTTGTAAATATTCCCAGTCTAGTATAAATTGCAAATCTGCCTTCCCACTCTTCATTTTTTAACAAAATTGTAAAAACAAAAAAATTTTAAAAAAATATTTAAAACCAGACTCACTGCATTCACATGGATTTTCTTTTGACAGCGAAAAAAATAATTCTTTTTAATTAAAATTTTCCAATCAGGTAAGCATTCACCATACATTCTGTCTTGATCTTGTTTCCTTAGCATGTTATCTGAGACAATGTTAGAAGTTTTAGTAATGCCAAAACATTTACAAGTTCTCTGAAACACCCAAGACCAGTTTCCTAGTTTTAGAAGCAATTAAACTATCTTCATTAGCCTAGATCATGATAAATCTATACTGGTACTTATTGATCTCCCTGTTATCTTCTAGGTGATTATAATGCACTTGGTTTGTTCCAACATTTTTCTGGGAATAGAAGTGAAGCTGACTGGACAATAATTTCCTTTTTCTTCCTTATTTCCTTCTTCTTGCCCTCCAACTTTGATAGTGGGCACTATCTTTACACTTCTGGATTTCTCTGTTATCATAAGCTCTCAAAGACAAGGGCAAACAGTTCTGGGATTACACCAGATAATTCTCACACTGATGTAGTGAATTTCATCACACCTAGTCAATTTGAAAACATCTGTCTTACCTACTCTTTAATATATTCTATTTTTATTGAAAGAAAAGTCTGAGTCTTTGTCATTGTAATATATTAAGAGTTTGACGACAATAAAGAGGGAGTGACCTAATTAATGTTTATAAATATGTGAAGGGTGAGTGTCAGGACTATGGAGCAAGGCTCTTCTCTGTGACATCCAGTGATAGGACAAGGGGTAATGGGTTCAAGCTGGATCATAGGAGGTTCCACTTGAATATGAGAAAAAACTTCTTTACAGTGAGGGTGACAGAGCACTGGAACAGGCTGCCCAGAGAGGTTGTGGAGTCTCCTTTTCTGGAGACATTCAAAGCCCTCCTGGATGCATTCCTGTGCAATCTGATCTAGGTGTTCCTGCTCGGGCAGGGGGATTGGACTAGATGATCTCTCGAGGTCCCTTCCGATCTTTAACATTCTGTGATTCTGTGATTCTGTGAAACCTAAAAGCAAAAACGGCTTTAATCGGTTCTGTGTTCTTGGGATCAACAACTTCCACCAGTGAGCAAGACATGAAGTCTTTTGTCTTCCTTTTTCAAGTCTTTCTTTTATTAGTTAAGTAATTACAGACAATGGTTTTAATAACATCTAATTTATGGTATTCATAGATACTTAAACCACGAATGTTTATAGATTTTGGTCACCTGGACTCCCTCTGTAGGTAGGAGAAATAATTATCTCTTCATGACAAAGGTGAGCAGGATTCTTTTCTGGAGGTGTTCTTCCTTAGCCATTGTCATATAGCTCTGATTAGACTTTTTCATATTTGACAGCTAAATTTAAGTAAGGTGTATCCCACACAGAAAGTTTCATATTTCTTTCCACTTGCATCATTCTTTGTGCTTTGAGCATGCTGATTTTTATCCCTGTAGGTTTGTACTAATATTCTGAATCAGAAACTTAGTATTCTAATTTTCATAGAATCATAGAATCATAGAATGGTTTGGGTTGGAAGAGACCTTAAAGATCATAAAGTTCCAACCCCCCTGCCATGGGCAGGGACACCCTCCACTAGACCCGGTTGTCAAAGCCTCATCCAGCCTGGCCTTGAACACCTCCAGGGATGGGGCATCCACAGCTTCTCTGGGCAACCTGTTCCAGTGGCTCACCACCCTCATAGTGAAAAATTTCTTCCTAATGTGTAGTCTAAATTTACCCTCTTTTAGCTTGTACCCGTTACCCCTTGTTCTCCCACTGCACTCCCTGATAAAGAGTGCCTCCCTATCTCTCCTGTAGGCCCCTTCAGGTACTGGAAGGCTGTTATAAAGTCTCCTCAGAGCCTTCTCTTCTCCAGGCTGAACAACCCCAACTCTTTCAGCCTGTCCTCATAGGGGAGATGCTCTAGCCCTTTGATTAATTTTGTGGCTCTCCTCTGGACTCTCTCCAACAGGTCCATGTCATTTTTTATGTTGGGGGCCCCACATCTGAACACAGTACTCAAGGTGGGATCTCACAAGAGCAGAGCAGAGCAGAGGGGGAGAATCACGTCCCTTGACCACCTCCCTGCTAATGCTTCTTTTGATGCAGCCCAGGATACGGTTGGCTTTCTGGGCTGCAAGCGCACACTGCCGGCTCATGTTGAGCTTCTCATCCACCAGTACCCCAAGTCTTTCTCCTCAGAGCTGCTCTCTATCCATTCTCCGCCCAGCCTGTATTTGTGCTTGGGATTGCCTCGACCCACATGCAGGACCTTGCACTTGGCTTTGTTAAATTTCATGAGGTTTGCAGTGGCCCACCTCTCCAGCCTGTTGTGGGTGTTTCTTGTTTTTGAGGGAATTTAAGTACTTATAATTAGATTACCTGATTTCTTACAATGATTTGTCTTATTATGGCCTTATCATGATAACATCTTCCTTGATTATTTTTTTCTTTTTTTGCATTGAAATAATCTGTACTTCTGCCATTAAAATTCTCTGAACTCCTTTTTTGTGGTCTACTTAGAATTCTTTAAATTTATTAATGACTTTTTAAAAAAAACTTTGCCTCCATTTTTCTCCTTCCTTTCTTCCTTCCTTCCTGCCTTTCTTCTTTCCTTCCTCCTTCCCTCTCTCCTTCTCACCCTTCCCTCTGTCTTTCACTTTCTTTCTTTCTTCCTTGTATTTCTTCTCAGTTTTCTTCCGTAATTACACTGTCCCAAGTTCTTTTCCACCATCATATTCCCAAAAATTTCCTGGCTGCTAATAATTGAAACTTGCAGCACCTTCACCATCTAATTGCTTTTTTAACAACTCTGTTCCCAGTATGTTCCTAGGATGTGTTCACGATTTTTTTTTCAAGAAAGAAAAAAATTCTTTCTCATTAGTTGACCACAGTTGTGAGTTGTGCTGTGTTTAGTATCTCACAAGTGATCAAAGTTGCTCCAAGTCAATGTTACTATGACTCCAGAACTTTCTCACAGTGTTGAGGACTTTATTTCTGTGGGTTTGATTTTCAGCTAAAGAAAGTCAGCCACTGAACTAAATATTAAACATGAATCTTTTTGAACTGGTGAATGTACTTGGCTCCTGCTATTGCACCACTAATATATTGTTACAACTGTTTCTTGTTTGTACTCTCCTTCATTTTTTAAATCTCTATTTTCTTCTAGTTGATATAACATGCTAAGTAAAAACCAACCAATCAACCAACCAACCAACACCTGCAAATTTTCCCAAACTAGATACATAATTAGAAAAAGATTTATCATAGAACAGGAGTTGTGGAAGCTCTTCAAGAATTTTAGTGGCACAGAAGGTTAGTCAAACTGTAATTAGCTATAATTGGTTCCCACACATGTTGTGACATTGTGGCCCAGAGCTAACTGGCACCAAGTGCATGTGTTTCCCCATTCCTGAAATTTTTAAAGACAAAATCATTTTTTTTTGGTTCTAAACTGATATTTACAGGATGCACATACACAAAGCACAACCCAATTAACATACTGATCGAGGAGCAAATGTTTTCCTGCTAGTTTAATAGGAATTTTGGATTGGGAATTGTATATATTTAATTCAATGGTAGTTACAAATATACATCGCAGAATCCTGTGAGCCTCCAGCAATGACTGTGTAAGAGAATGAGCTCCCATTTATTGCAGAGTTCTTCATGAAGAGTTAATGGCTGTGAAAAGAAGTATTCATCAAAAGCCATTAGAGGAATCCTTTTGACACTTTTGTGAGCCTGTAAAACATCCTAGAAACACATTTGGAAACAAGATTGCAGAATAATTAACAAAGACACTTGTTAAAAAAAATTGCATATTATTCTATCAGCTTCTTTACTGTAGTAACAGATGCACCACAAACAGCAGAGTTTTTAAAAAAAACCATGTTTCTACAGTTAATTTAGTACAATATTAATCATATTCCTAAATAAGGCTTATCTAACTAAATTTTTTTTCTTTTTTTTTTTTTTTTTTTTATTTAGAAAGGAAAACTCCGTAAAAGTCCAGCCTGGCTCAGACAAAAAATATGCTTTTGCTCCTTTCCAAAATACTGAATGAATCTAAAGCTTGAAGAAGAAAGAAACAAACAAGTTAAAAAGTCAAGCAAGTGTTGTTACTTTTGCCAATTTTAGAATACAGTTTAAAGAAATGTCTAAGCTAAATATTTGTAAGTAAAATAATAACTAAAAACCTCAAACTTTTCAAGTAATTTTCCTTGTTTGTGAAGTATTTTCTGTTTCTGAAGTGATATAATATGTCAAAATTAATACACAATGTTGCAGATGTTTGTTGATGGTAATATGCATTTTTCACCGCACCAAATTTCATGATAAAAATTTAGGCTACATGGAGTTCTCACATTGGTGCACACAAGTAGCTTCTGTCCCCTGCCTGACCTCCTTGCAGTGCCTGGTCCAGAATCTAAGCTTGTGGAAATCCCCGCCTTAGATAAAATAGAAATAGTCCAGCACAGTTATTTATGCCTTACTCCTGTGTGGAAAACCCAGCTGTGCCAGACTTAGATCCTGTTTCTTCTTTGATTCAGATCAAAGACTTCGTCTGTGCACTTCCCTGGCTTAGTAGAGCACCTAACCCCTTGGATGTCAGGTATCCTGAGACACAGTGTGTTCAATCATGTCTGGTGAAGTGTTTCAGTTTGTACCTATAAACAAAGAGATTGATACTACATTGCTGTGGTTGCCTACTTGTAAAATCTTCTGGTCTGAATTTGACATAAGATTGCAGTTCTTACAGCTGTACCATAACATTGGATAAAGGGAAGAGAAATGTTATAATTTTGATGGTTTTGTTTGTTTCTTTGTTTGCTTTTTTGTTTTTTGTTTAGTTTTTCTTTTTTTTTTTCTTTTCTTTCCTGAGGAAAGTTGACTTGACTGGCACATATTGTTTGGTCCATGACTGGCTTTCTGACTGTGGTGCCTGCGTGGATATGTATTTCACTTGGTCTTTAAGTGCCTGAGGGCAAGGAGACAGATTTGGTTTAAGGTGCGCCTTTGAAAAAGCAATTTTTTCACTCAGTGAGATCAAAACTTCTGTTAATCTTGTTTGGAGGGGCTACTGTTTCCTATGCCAGTGAGTAGGGAGTAAAAGGGTAATGCAGGGATGGTAAATTTCAGGAGTCCCAGAATGTAAAATCCTAGTTACTACAGTATTAATTCCTGTCTTGACCACTCTGTCCAGCTTCAGGCATTTTTACTTGACAGACTTAAACTTGCATGTGTATTTATGTGTATGTGTTTTCTCAAGCAAACTGTTTTTTTTTTTTGTCAACAACAGTAGAGCAAACTTTTTTAAAAGAGTTGTGTTTACAGTTATCATTAGCCATCAGGAACCCACAGATAGCCAAAGTTCTCCCAGCTCAAAAAGGGCTGCATAGATAATTGTCAAATAATCAGGGACCCTTCAGGCAGTAGCGACAGAAATTATTTTTTCTCCACTTCACATGCTTACAAAAATGTGCAGTGCCAAACCACAGACAAGGAAAGGCTTTCTTAAGTTCTTTACCTTTATTACCACAGTAGTTGCCATCCTTTTGTTTCAATATAGTTTTAGAACTAACTCAGGATGTTTTCAAAAATTTTCTTGACCCTTAGCTGGATGTCTGTGAACCATGAAGAAAGTTTTCAGTGAAAAAAAGATGTCATAACTGAGAAGTATGATTATAGTGAAGGGATGAAAGGAGAAGGAAAAAGAATGAGACCAAAAGGATTTTAGGTACTAAACAGTATTGTACAATACCCTTTAGTCAAATGCAGCTATTTTGGATTAACAACATTCTTAAAATTTCCTGTACAACACTGCCAGTCTCTGTTTAACATTGCTGACCTGTGAAACAGCTATTTCACAAAATCCATTTCCTTCTGACAACTCCATAACCCTCTGTCCTGCTTTTTTCTTTTTTCGAATAGAAAAGAGAAGGAGTAGATGATGGGAGGGAAAATACAAAAATAGTAGAGGGAAAAGGCAGAAATAAAAGAATGGAGATATAATGAGGCAGGAAGCAGATGGAAGAGGAAAATTGCTAGTATTTTACAAGTCATTGAATGCAGTCATTATAGGCTTCTTTGGGTAAACAATGTGTGAGCAAGAGGTTTTCTTGAGCAACGTTTAATGATGAGAATGATGTTTTGGGAATGGTTTTTAATATTTAATTACCTGCCCTTTCAGTAAGAGACCATGGTGAATATTAATATCAACGCTATTTAGCAAACTAGTATGAAAAAGCTGCTTCCACTTAACACCAACCATAAGAAAAAGGAAAGGATATCAGGCAAACACAACAGTCAACAGTGTAAACACAATCGGACAAGCTCTATGATTTGCAAGGATAATTTTATGTGAATTTTATTTAATTTAACCTTGTATCTCATTTTTTTCCAGATAAAAATTTAAACTTTATATTTTATTGATAAAGAAAGTAATTTCTCATTAAGGCACCAAAAGTGAAGAAGACAGCAAATGGAGGCTGATGTCTGATTTAAATATACAAATAAAAAATTTTTGCTCTTCAGTTGCCTTTATGCTGACTGGAAGTCTTTTTGGATAGTGGTCATACAGTAGAAACAGAAAAAAATGAATAGATTCTGCACCGGCATTGAAGATGTATTGTTTGGCTCACAGGGAAATATGTTGGATACACAGGGAAAAGTGTTTTAAACATTGCTTCACCAACAATTTACTTCATGAAATTCTAGTTTGGAGGTAAACAGGGAAGACACAAATGTGGTATGTAGACAGTTTACAGTTTGCACTAGAACAAAGAGAGCATGTACCACTTGAGACTTGAGGTCTCATTTTCACTGTGCTTGTCCTTTGGCTATTGAATCTTTTTAACCTTTTCCACATAGTGTTCTTCCTTTAAATACTGCTTATAATTAGTGATATTTTTGGAAAGAAATTAACCAGCCATTTTTTACAGTCCTTGACTATATCTTCCAGTAGTACAAGGTGATGTAACCATATGGGATACGGCTGGAATATAGCTGGTATGCAGAATTCATTCTCTTTTTTTTTCATTCTTTTAGTATCAACTCTAATGACGACACTGACTTCCTTCAGTGGAAATGGCTTTCAGTCAAAATGGAAGAGATTTTTTTAGGAAATGGAGTGTCAAGTTGTGCTTTAAAAAACATAAGTCAAATTTGATGCTGGGTCAGTTCCAGGTTTTGTATATGATGAAGGAATCTGGAGTTGGGATTAAAGTGATTGCAAATATGCTTTAGAGGTAGAAGCAGAAGGAAAAATAAAAGGACAGAAAATGATAAAAGATAGAATCAGAGAGTTAGTAGTGGCAAAAAAACCCCAAACACAACACCACAGAGAAAGACAGTTATGAAACCAGTTACCTGACTTCAAACTGCTGCAGGAGTTTGTAGCATGCAAATATTTCATTTGTAACATACTTTTTGCGCTTCTAATGTATGAGTTTATGATTTTAGAAAGGGTTCAAATTTCAATTTCAATAAAATTCCCCCCCTAGTCAGAAACTAGCTTTTAAATGTTTTCTGTATGCTGAAAACCTCCTAGAAAGTTGAAACTGAAATATCTTGCTGATAGCAACTGAATATATTCTCTTTCATACACAGTTATGCCTCATCCCTCTTACTTTCCATGTTTTTTCTTCTTTTTCTTGCTTAGGTATCGGGCAGTAAGAAACTATTCTGTTTCCTTTACTAAAATAAGGCCAGAAAGAGGGGATAGAATACCCATTCTGTCTCCAAGCTATTAGAAGATATCCCATGGTTCGCTCTGATCCTTTTTTACTCTTTTTATCTATAACCTTGCAATATTCCAACAACCTAATGTCTGTAGTGAAGAAGGAAAAGATGAACACAACTCTTTGGGGCAAAACTTTGTGTAGGATAGTGATCAAAATCCAAGGGAAGATCCTGAAACATAGACCTTCACTTTCAAAAACAAGCAGGGAAAGTGAATCAAGAGCTCTCCAGAATTCAGTTCTCTTACCTGAGTGAACAGACAGCTGCTGCCACACCATGCTGAACAGGCAAGCACTTTCTTAATTACTCAGCCTTTCCAGAAGGCAACACACAGCAGTGATGAAGAGCCACAATTTCCAGAGCTCCAGGGGGAATTGCTTTCAGCTTCTCAGAAGATTTGTAGGAAGTGTTCTACTAACATTAGACGTTATGAAAGAAACATTTTCCTGTCTGCATGCATGTTACTCACGAAAAAGTCAACTTTCCCACTTTCATTTCACTGTTGCTACAAATATCTCCTTTCACAAGTGTATGGAGTATATGGAATCATGTATACAGCTAGTCCTCTTGCAGTTTTCTGTATGACAAACTTTAATTCTCCAAAGAGTACATTGATTTTTCTTGATTACCTTTAATATAAGATGACTGAGGCTGCTTGGAGATCACATGGTGAGAAAAAAAAATCTCCATTGCTTAAATAAGCGGTCTGAAAGGATGTTTTTATGTAGAGTAAGACAGTTTTGTGTGTGGAAATAAGTCATTCTCCGAAACAGTTAAACAAACCTCTTAATGCAGACCTTTAAGGGGAAGTCTAAGCAGACATAATCTCTTCCCCTACATTCAGCAGATATCCACAATGAAATCTCAGTTGCCAATTCTGTCTGCCCTGAGGAAGTTTGGGAATTTGTTTCAAATATTTCCAATGCTCAGCCCCTCAGTATTTCGGTATCATCACTTGAAGAGATTTTATTTTTCATCTGATGGCTGTAAAGCTTTTCATAACTATAAGCAAAAAGAGAAACAAAAGTTTTGGACGAAGGAGAGCAACTAATTTTCCTCTTTTTTTTTTTTTTTTAATTTTTCTGAAAGAGTAAGGGCTGGAATGAGTGTCTATCCCAAATACTAAATACATACTTTTCTTACTGAGATGTTTTGACCCACTCAGCTATCAACAATGAACACCATGCATCCACTCTCCCTCTCCTCCCCTCCATGAGAAACTCATGGGTTGAGATAAGAACCATTTAACAACTAAAGTACAATAATATTGAAATTAATAATTACAATAATAATGATAATAGTAATATATACAAATATACAAATGAGTGATACACAGTGATACTGCTCACCACCCAATGACCAAGGCTCAACCTTTTCCCAGTTAATGATCCCAGAGCAGGGAGGGTCCTGAAACCACAATCCTGGAAAAGATAAGAGCCTGAGATTCCGAGAGAATGAGAGCCAACCAAGAGAGTGAGATGACTCCGAGAGAGACATAACTTTTGGAAAGATTCACATTTATATACTGGGAATGAAGTGTATGATATGGAACAGACCGCTGGCTAATTTGGGTCTCAACCCTAAACCTGAGGTCAAATCCTAGGTTAGTAATTGGGGCTGTGCTCCCTCCCAGCTTCTCCTGCATCTACCGACACTGGCACAGCAGAGGAGCTGAAAAGTCCCTGGCTTTCCTGGCAGAAACTATAAACATCAGTATGTTATCGACCTTCTCCTCAGCACAAATCCGAAACATAGCCTCTCCCTAGATACTATGATGAAAGTTAATTCTGTCTTAGCCGAAACTAGGACTCTTGTCCATACTGCTGTGCCTTAATAAGTGCCACTTACAAATTTTCTAAGTCCACTGTTTGGTTTTTTTTTTTCTCTCTGAGCCCTTGAAAAGAAAGAAAGTCTTCCTTTGAAGAAACAGATATATAAATGTTTTTTATATGAAAAATTTCCTAAAGCTTAGCTTTAGGAACACAGCTGGGAAAACTTCTACATTTCATGAAATTCAGTGAACAATCCATTCCCCTCCTCCTCCTGCCCCCACTTTAGGGAGAAGCAAGGTCTAGTCAATTTGGAAGGTAATTTCAATAATATATCTTTTTCATTTGCGTAGTTTTATAATTGATTACTGTTCATCACTTAGGTAAGAGAAATGCTAACATACCTATTAGTCTACCAAGTATTTTTTTTCCTAAAAAAAATTTCTTCACATTTATACTCTTACTAATAGTAAATCTTACTTTTCAGTTGGCCTAGTGACTTGATATCATGAACTGTTAGTTATTTCTTACTGTGTCTTTAGCATTTGTAATGGAAGGAAACCACTGTTCAAGAGCTTCTGTGAGTTCTGTATTAATTACCCATATGAAAAATTTGGTATTACATTGTGTGTAATTTAGTGTTGGCTCTACTTTAGGAGAAATGCAGGAATACTTTTTCCTCAACTTGTGAAACAAAGCAAACCGTGCAGAAACTGAATTACATAAATTGAATTTTGTTGCCTGTCTACTGATAAGAAATTGCCTACTAAGACTGAGTGAAACATTTTGGTGTGTATTACATCACTCTGAATGAGGATTTAACTACTGCTGAAATAAATAGCATCATCATTTTTGAATAGTGAGGGTAAAATTGGTTAAGAAAGGAAAAGACAAATGTAGGCTGAATTTGCAAAAGCAAGAATTAAAATATTTTACCGATATCTATATAAAAATTATTTAACCAAGAAAAAAATATGCTGATTATTTGCCTGATTCTATGACTTTTCTTTTTTAGGCTCAGTTGTGTTCTTGTTTTACAGATTTTCTTCACTTTGTTCTGTTCTTCCAGTTGTGTGGATACTGCTTAGTAGATATAAATGTGTTTATAGTGAAATCGTACCTATCCACATCTTTTCCTTTGTTCTCTTCCATGGAGAGATTGTTCAAATCTTCCCTGCCTGAAGACTATGTATCACACTTATATGCTCTAAAAATGAACCCCAGTCAACCTCTTCATTTATGTTCATTCCTTTCCTTTATTCACTCTGTCTGTGGTCCTGACATACGTTATACTCTATTTTTATGCTACAATATCACCAGTAAATCAATGGTTCATTTCTATTCTGAAGTTCTATTCTATTTCTATCACAAAAAAGATAAGCTACTGTAACTGCTTGTCACTTAAATATCTCAGAATAACGTCAGTTTCTAGCATATGAACAAAGCACGTTATATTTTTTTCCTTTAATGTACTGTTTAAGTTTGGAATGCCAGTTAGTGCAGTCCATTTTACATTACAGTACAGTAAACCACTTCTGGTTTATTGTTGGTTTTTTTTCCTTTTTAATTTTTACAAATAAAGGAACATATTTGTAACATCTAAAAACAAATTTAGACTGGAAAAGACAGTGCATGAGTAATTATATAGTACTCTCATCAAACCCACTAACTAGTTCTTCACATTCTTCTGTAGATATAAACAGTGTACATACCTCTACTGATGAATATCTATCATTATTCTTAGGAAGTGTAAAGCAATCAATACAAAAGCAGACACTTATTCAGTGAGTTGGAAAACCACAGATTTTCTAAACAAAAGAAAAAAAAATAGAAGCAGAATCCGCTTATAAAATGGTGCAATATTTATTCTATCTTCTCATTGAAATAGTGTTGCAGATCACATTTTGTTGGGAAAAAAATCCTGAATTGACTACAGTGTGATATGTAAATACATCTGGTTTATTATTTGTAGTATATAAGAAATGGTTTAGATTTTCAGTTACCTTGTTTCACCAAGAACAAGTTTGTATGATCTTTTTAGTTTTATGAATTCGCCTTTTAGTCTCTTCCAAAAGGTACCTGAATCTCAAAAAAAAAACCAACAACAAACAAACAAAAAAAAACAAAAACCAAAAACAGTGCACTTAGGAAAGTGAACACAGTTAAAATAAATAATTATTTGACTTGGACATTTAGATGTTGAAGTTGTAGTTTGCAATGAGGATAGGAACCAAACCCAAGAATATATTGGAACTGACTTTCATATAGTGGAAATCACACTTTCAGATGATACATCTACATGTGACCTGGATAGACATGATCTAGCCATGGTTCTGAGGCCATGTAACATGTCAGCATGACACTGAGCTCCATACTCTACTAGCAGGGTTTACAGCTAAATACAACTGTCTATTGTTTCACAGTGCAGGCAAAGGGGTACGGAAGAACCTAAGCTGTAAAGACCTGGCCTAAATCAACAGTCCCCAATGGACAGGTTGTGACTAACTTACTGAAGTAGAGAAAAAGAAAGTTTGAAATGTCTAAATGCTTGGGAAAATAGATACTTGATAACTTGGTTGATGACTCATCATCCACCTTTATCAAAAACTCAGACAATTCGTAATAGCTGATGAATTCAGTGATGGGAACAAGATCTATTTTCAATAAATGTAATGTGACCTGAAATCTAACTATTGTCACGTCCTAGAGGTACTTTCTGCTTAAACCAAGTAACAGAAAATTTGCTGAGATTGAAGAAATTCTATGAAGTCACTCCTACAGCCTTAGTGATTGCAGAATGTTCCTATAGGCAAAACAAAAATCTTAAATACTATATATGATGAAAGACACAGATGAAGTATTGTCAAAGTGAAGAGTTTGATGCATCAAGTGATTGCTTGTTATGTAACACATAAAATGAACTTAGGCTCCTTTGAGTTAGGCACATGTACTGTATACTTTCTTTACTGCGCATGTTGCAACTAAAATTGAAAAGAATCACAACGAAATCTTTTCAGTTAATTTAAAGTTCCAGAAGAAGCAATAAGACGGGGAGCACTTACAATGAGGTTTTTTACTACAATGAAAAGCCCTCATAATTTCCTTTGTTTTTTCACTTCAAATGTTGGATGAAGGGAAACAGGTGTAGCAGAAAAGATTTCAGCATTAAAATTATCATGTTGAAAAAGAAAATAATGCAAAACTTCTGATAGAGCCTACATATAAAGCCTCAGAGTAAATTAACTATATTAGAAAAATCTATACATATATTGTTTAATTATGAAGAAGAAACAATTAATTTATTATTTGAATTGTTCTTCAGAGGCCAAAATTACTTCAAGAAGAATTTAATGCAGGACCTTTTGCTTTTAGTAACTACATAGTGACAGTATCATTTAAAAGGAAAAACTGCAGAAAAGCTCAGTGAAGTGCTATTTCTCAGGGCTTATTATCACAAACATAATGCAAAGACAGAGCCAAAAAAAACCCCGCATGTGATCACATGTGATTCACAATTATTAATAACCTGGTATTGCAACTGCAGCTGTATCTGTTGCTTAAAATGTAGTAAATATTTGCCTAATTATCATTTTTCCAGAAGCTTAAGTTATGTCTAGCCTTAGCCTACTGTAGAAAACCTGTCATTTGTTAGAAGGTGTTATGTAGCCAATAAAGTGAATTCCTGATACTGACTTTCAATTGAATAACATAGTCATGAGAGGTGGCAACAGAGAAAGCCAGGAGCACATCCTAGATGCCCTTTCTACAGTATTCACAAATTCCCAGTAGGACACTTTCTTAGAACAAAAAGGAAATATTACTTACATTTTGTGTTTTGTGTGTATGTTTATGAAGAGTAAAGGATGGTTGCCTTACACGTTTGCTTTCTGTGATGAAATAACAAGACCTGTAGATGAGGGGAAAGCAGTGGGTGCTGCCTGTCTTTACTTAAAAAGGCTTTTGACATGTTCTCCTGTAGCATCCTTTTTGTATGCAGTCTGGCATACTATGGTCTAGACAGATGATCTTCTAGATGGATGAGAAACAAGTTGGATAGTCAGTCTCAAAGGATAATGTTTAGTGATTTTTCTTCTAGGTCAAAGCCAGTTGCAAGTGGAGTTTCTTCAGGATATGCCCTCGGACCTATCTTTTTTAATATTTTTATCAATGACCTCAAGGGGAGATGGAATATATTGATCAGGTTTGTGGGTGACACCAAACTGAGGAGAACCCAGGGCAGGGTTGCCTTTGAGAGGGACCTGGGTAGGGAACAGACCAACAGGAACCTCTTGAAAATTCCCACACCTGGGATGAACTAGCCCCTGCAACAGGCTGGAGTCTAATTGGGTGGGGGGGGCAGCTGTGTTGAAAAAGACTGGGGGAGGCTGGGCCTACAGCAAGGTGAGTGGGTCCTGGTAGCGAAAGATGGTCAACAGTGTCCTGGGCCGTATGAACAGGGACACAGCTGGTAGATCAAAATAAGTGATGTTTCAACTTCTCGATATGAATTACTTACTGTGTCCAGTTCAGGCCTCCCCAGTACAAGACAGACACTGACTGGAGTGAGTTCAGTGGAGGGCTACCAAGCTGGTCAGGGGCTGAAGAACATGCCCTATAAGGAAAGGCTGGGGAAGTTGAGCTTGTTCAGCCTGGATGAGGGACAGCTTCAGGGGGACCTAACAACTGCCTATGGGGAGCTCATAGAGAAGACAGAGGCAAGCTCTTCACTGAGGAATGTGTCACATGCATCAGATACAGTGGGCATGAGTTGAGAAAAGGACATTCAGTTTGGATAAAAGAAATCCTTTTCCCTTTGAACACAGTCAAGCAGAGGAGAAGGTTGTCAGAGAGGTTGTGCAGTCTCCATCTTTGGAAGATTTCAAGACCCATCTGAGCAAAGCTCTGAATGACCTGCTCTGATCCTATACCTGGTCCTGCTTTGGGAGGGAGGTTGGGCAAGTTTACCTCTTGAGATTCCTTCCAACCTGAATTATTTGATGAGTCCTATATTAATAGAGGGTTAGCCTTGGCCAGCAGCTAAACACCCACACAGCCACTAGTTCACAGCAGCATGGAAGAAAAGAATAGGAAAAGTGAGAAAATAAAAGGCATGAAAACTCACGGACTGAGATAAAGATAGATTAATAGGTGAAGTCAAACTGTGCATGCAAGCAAAGCAAAGAAGGAATTCATTCACTGCTTCCCATCAGGAGACAGATGTTTAGCCACCTCCCGAAAAGCAGGGCCACAGGACACCTAATGGTTACTTGAGAAAACAAATGCTGTAACCACGGATGTACACCCTTCCTCCTCCTTTCCTTGAGCTGCATTGCTGAGCATGTTCTCTTTGGTCTGTTTGGGCCAGCTGATCTGGCTGTGTCTCTTCCTAACTTCTTGCACACCTACTTTCTGGGGTGCAGAGTGGGAAAACCAAAAGGGCCTAAAGGTTGAGCATTGAATGTTCAGCAACAGTCAAAACATCAGTGTGTTGCCAACACTCTTTCAGTCACAGCAGTCTAAAACACAGTACCATACAGGCTACTGTAAAAAAAATATCATTATCCCAGCCAGGCCCAGTTCAAATATCTGCAAAAAATCACAGCTCAGGCATCCCATAGTCTCAGTGTGTATCATAATTACAAACACCTCTGGGACCTTGAGTTATTAGTGTGATGTCCAACATATCACTATTGCTTCCACTGAATAAAGTCTTATGCAATGTGCAGGTGTCCTGGAAGTTCACATGAAAACTTTTGTCACATAAGAGAATTCTTAAAGTCTGCAAGGTATCTTCTGCCTATAAAGTAGGCTTATGGAAGTTAATCATATAGAGTAAGAGCAGTAATTTCACAGGTTAAGAATTACTGCCTTTGATTTCTAGATTTGTTACTTCAGCAAAATGTCAGTATGCCTAAATTGATAGAAACCTCTGAGTTCTACCTCAGAATCATTAATAACTCAGTGGAAAGTAATTTACAACTATTGGATCCAAATATTAACCTAAAGAAAGATATAGTGGCATTGACTGTCTGAAAGTGGATGATTTCCTTAGCTTCTTATCCATTATGTTTTCTGGTTAAGAGGAATCACCAGACACGCAAATCAAGATTTCTCATGAAACCCACCATTATAACCAACAAGTGTACTGAAGTACAACCAATAAAGCTGGAAAATTTTACACATATTAAGTTGCTATAGGTAAACATAATAAAAAATATAAAATCTTGTAGTACTGAGTGAAATATATGTTACTGCAATGGGTGGACCAATTTCTTTCTCAAAACCAGTTTTTTTTTGCAAAGAAAACATAAAAATAGATTAAGGATTTGTATTGTAGAGAAGGACAGTGCTGATTGGTTATTCTTATCAATGTGAAGTGCAATGATATCCTGACTTCAAGAAGCAGATGAAGATCATTTACATTCTGTAAAACTAGAAGTCATAATTAGAAATGTACTTTCGACTGAAATAGATCGATGGCCATTTAATGCCTGAATAATAGCCCGTACAGAAAGATCTTCTATACTTCCTTTATGGTTAACTGATTATATCTTTAATCACTTCACCTTGTCTTTCTGAAACGTTTTGAAATGTCTATTTTGCCTGCTGTTTTAGGCTCTACTTTACAAAATCAACATGCTAATATAAAGCTCATATACAAATAGGATTATAATGGACTATGGGGTGTTTTTTTGTCTTTTTTTAACCCATTCTTTAATAAAAAATCCTGTTATAATGTAGAATGAGCTGCAATGTACAGAAAGCAAGTACTTCAGAGCAAGCATAAAAATCTATGTATTATAATTAGTTGAAGCAGCAAAGTTTACATTTGTAGATGTATTTGAAATACTGTTCTGTATGGTTTTTTTATTGGTCACTTACTCATGACACAACACTTTCTCATTCTTTGTAAAACAAATAAAAAGGAATCACATGAGAAAGTTTTCACCTGAGCCTTTTTTTTTTCAACACAGAGGAAAACCAGTTCAGCTTTAAAGTAAGGACAGAACTCAGGTACAGTCTATAAGTATGAGATTCAGCAGTGAGATTCTGGCTTTCAAAAAGCAAGTGTCCCGGATACATCCTCTGAAGAACAGAGAAGGAAATAGCAACATAATTGAGGGACTTAGAAAGTAACTTTCTTTTATAGTATATGTTTAATTTCTTAAATTTCTGGGGGTTTTTAAAGTTTCTTTTATATAGTATTTTAAGGAAAACATACTTTTTTTAATACAGCTGATTATTCTGTTTTCTGTACCTGTATACTTCAGCAATAAAACTGTCAATCTGCACAGCGTGGTTTGCATATTGTCAGATTCTTACTGATGAAAGATTAGTGCAATATGGACATGAACGTACAGGTGTGATACTGTGCTGCTCTCTCTCATTTGGAACTCAAACCTAAGACTTCCTCACTTACTCTCCCTTATATTGGGATCAGGGGATCTCACCATGCAGAGTGCTAGCCTGACCTTCAATGTAAACAAGAGGTTCTTGATTCTGCAGTGAGTACTTCTGAGAATTCAGAGATTTTCAGACTGTCTACTCTGCCTTTCTTCATAGTCCATAGAAAATGTAATCTACTTTTAGAGAAAACCCCTTAGCAGACACTAAGTTTACCAGCGAACTGCTGTGCCGTTGCTTCTTACAGTATAAAAGTGATACAGGTTGGAATCCCCAATTCATTCTGTCTTGCAGTGAGAATTTGAAAGCTAGTTAAGTTTCATTTCACCTTATGGGAGCAATCACTATCTGAGAATCTGGTTCTTAACTTCCTGAATAAAATTCCATCAAATTATGGACACATCCAGAAGTTTGTACATGGTAACAGTAAGAAGTGAAAAAGTGAGATTATATGATAGTTACACTGAAGATTAGAAGCCTGGTATAGCTGTTCACATCACTTTTAATCTAACTCAAATGGTACAGTTAATCTCTGACCCTGCAAAGTGGTCCCTCTGGCTGGAAGGCACTGTGCCCTTGTAGAGCCCTGCAGAAGTCAATGGGGTTCACATGCTGGGAGCAGCTCACAGGGCAAAGATAATTCTACAAATTAATAACTGGGTTCCATTACACAAGCATCTGTGACAGGTGTTCCTTAAGTAGTCCAACCCAGCTCCATTATTGTTTTATAATTAAATGATATTTTTCCAGCTGTAACAATTTGCTCAAATCTCAGAATAGCACTTTCTGCACAGATCTGCAGAACACAACACTGAGAGCATTTCCAGAATGCTTGTCATATGCATAAAGCATATGGCACAATTCTGTATTTGTGTTATGTAGCAGGAACCTTGCAAATTTTCAAAGATCAAGAATTAGGGAGGGAATAACAAACATTTCAAATCTGTTAACAGATAAGTGCTGTGCTCTCAGAAAACAAACAGTAACATTAATAGAAATGAATGTCAGCATAATGTAACGGGGAAGATGAAGTAATCTTAGGCAATTAACTTTGAGATTGCTATTTTTCCTGATTTAAAGAAATGTAATCTATAACATTTTATTTGCATCTCCATTTCCCAGCACAGTGCTTTACGCTATGTTTTTGGGCTGAACAGAATGAAAAACTATAGAAAATTCTTCTATTTAAGTGTACTAATAACAAAGAACATTATTTCTTTTACTGAAAATGCTTAACAGACCCAAGACAACTTAGAATAACATTATTTGTTCACATTGAGAAAGCATACGTAAGCCGAGGTTCAGCTGCCCTAGTGCTAGTAGATGGGTGGATCAGCCCAGATGGACAGAGGTTAGGTCTGTGGGCCTTCACCTCAAGTGACTCTTTTCCTTCATGTTCACCTGTGTTAATGAGCTATACACAGCAGATTTTTTTCTCATCCCCCGCCCTCCCTTTTTTCTGTCTTTTGAGGATAGTCACTCCATCACTCTAACTGCAACTGTTCATTTTTTTTTGCATAAAAAACAAGTAGACATACTTTTTCATTGCAAGGAACCTCTGGGACTGTGGTATCAGAGGAAAGGAGCAGCTTCATCAACGAGTGCTGACAGGAGAGACACAGCTTTGCATCTCATTAAAGTTATGGTAGTCAGACAACTAATTAACTGGGATCTCTGTCCTGTGCTAAACACTTGAAGAATCCCACAGAGCTTCTCCATGTGCTCCATATGTGACTTAAAGAGTTCCATGCAGTTTGCTGCCACTGACAATAAGGAGGTGGAGAAGAAAGGAGGAAAAACAACTAATGAATTGAGCTTTTATTATCACCATGCTAACAGACACAGAGCTCTTTTTACACTCAAGTATCATCTCTTGCTATCTCTTGCTTATTTTCTGACAGTACTGTGTTATCAAGGTGATAAAACAAATACCATATGTGAAGGCAGAACTCACAATAAAGGGTCATTAGTTGATAAAATGATTGATAACATTTAATACAGAGGTATGTAGTGACAAAAAAAAGTCCTGATTTTAAATATGTGTGTTACAATGGCTACCACCATTGCAGTCACACTAGATAATACTGTAAAAATGTTGGCTCCAGATAAATTAGGAAAGCAAATAAAATGGTAAAACTTACAAATGTGACTGGTAATTTCATTATGCCACTGAAGGGATCTAGGATGTACTTGGATCTTGAATTCCTGTGAATAGTTTTGCTCTTCATGTCCCTCAGAATTGTGTGGTAACACGTGGCGTTAGAGCTGGACTAAAGTACCCTCCTCTGTAGCTGTAATTACTGCAGTAGGTCCTGCCTAAAGGGTATTGGACAATTTATGGGACCCCTAATCTGCTCTAATCATCTACAGAAAATCTTTATGGTTGTAATGAGGGACAAAGCACTTTGCTTAGAGCTTCCATGGATATTTTAATCATTATGTTATATTGCCAACAAAAATGTTCAGGCCCCAAACAGAACATCACAAGTAAGAGAATCCATGAATGAAGAATCTAATCTGCTTTCAGATCCAGGAGCACAATCTTAACTACATATTATTTAACAACAATAATTGTGATCTCTGTTTATTAACATGTAAGCAGAAGTTGCTGCTTGAATCTAGAAGGCCTTTCATGATGAGTATTTTATGGTATAATTTAAATTGACTCACTTCATGAAATGGTTTTCATAAGTTTTTTTTTCGAGATTATCAGGACTGCTAGCACAATTAGATATTGACTAAAAGCAATTTGCTGATATTTAGGTACAAGTTGCAAATTATAGTTGTTTGATCAGTCCAGAAACTTCTTTCTTCAGTCACCAAAGTCTTACAGACAAGATATATAAGAAGTTTTGCGGGCTTTTTAAAAATCAAATTCAGTTCTATTTTTTTTTTCAGTATACTGTCTCTCAGTTTCTTTACTGACAAAAAAGTAACAATCAAAATCTCCAACTTCTCAGAGTCTTTACTTTCACAGAAGTTTTTTCAGGTGTAGGGGACAGTATTAAATAGTAATCCTGAATCTATGTAGTTGCAATCAGCAAAGTGGGTTTGTCACTGCAATTTGAAATATGCTATCTTCAACTTTTTTTCTCAAAACTCTTTTCTTGTTACCTCTTGCTCCTTATATTCCACTATTCTGTTCTATAGCTTTTCCAGATTAGTAATTGTATGTTTTAGTAGTTTCCACAAAACCTCATTCTAATCCAATCTTGTCCCATAAAAACGCTGGTTTTGATTAAAAATGTTTCAATGGATTTGAACCATACTGATGAAAGTATTTGAACTTCACAAAAGGCTGGATTTGTGTCTTCATAGTTGTTTTCACTAAAAGAATTTCAAAACATGAGGTAGTTTCAAGTCAGAATTGGAGAAAAAAGGGAAGCTAAGGTTTTTGAAACTTTGAAATAAAATTATGTATAAAATTTAATATTGCAGAAACAAAAATTATGATTTGTATACCAAATCTTAGGAAAAAAAAATATATATTGAGTGCCTGAGGAGAACCAAGGAAGATGCAGCAAATGATATAATCAGCTAATGACCTGCTTCTTGAGTCAATATTGTCTCAGTATGCTAGCACAGTTAGGAGAATTGTGTTGCTGGAATAGCACAGAAAATAAAGATGAAATTAATTGATAATCTGAACAAAGTAAATTACAAAATGTAGACAAGTTTCACGAAAGCAAGATTTGAGCCAAAACCTGAAGATACAATATATTTTCTTTAATTTAATTTATTACATGTTTTAGCACCTGTCATTGCAAAACCTAGTTTGTACAGTTAGATTCTGTCTTCCTCCATCCAAAATTTCAGTAGTAACATGGCGACACATTCTAAACCAAAACCACTAGGGTTTATATCACAGGTATCACAGATAGTTCCATTAACTAGAGAGAAATCATGGTAGCTATCCCTCAGCTAAAAAAAGGAAGCATAATTTATTCTATGATAAGTAAGTGATATGTAATATTTTTGTCTCTTTTTCCTGCTTTGGGCAAAGGCAGGCACACACACAAACATGCATACTTTGTATGTTTGAGTAAACACATACAAATAACTGTAGAAACTGTTATTCATCAATGTAATTATATTAAATGGCATATAAAACCAGCTGTGACTTCTCTGTGTAAAAATATGAATATTGTTAACAGGAAAACATGTATTTCTCTAAAGTACTTTCTCTTTCCTGTATTTGTCAAAAGTGAATATCTATATCCGTTAAACACCAAACAGAAAAACAACTTGTAGTAACACACAAAATGTGATTGGAAAGGTGATTAGAAAGCATTTGTAGTTTCAATACATCTCTCAGTGCTCAGTCCTGCATATGGAAAGTCATTGTTTACAGTATAGTTATTTGAACACCGTGCAAGAGGAGGGGAATGTTTTCTTCATCTCGTAACAAGTAGAAAAAGAACAATTTGTTTATTGACTAAAATGTCAAAATACCTATAAATATGATATAAACATATTGCTAGATCAATGTAAGCCCACTACAAGCTCAAGCCTTCTTATATTGACAAATATCTAGTAGCAAGTTTTTAAATACAGGTTTTATATAAAACGGGTTTTTTTCAACCCATTACATTTCTTTTTTCAGATTCTGTGTTTAGCAACAAATCTTAACAATTTTGGTGAGAGTCACGAAAATGTTTCATTGGATCCTACATGTTTTGACATCACCATCATCTCAAGCAAAAAGTGGAACCCTGTTTATACTAAGGACTCTGAATAGCTATTAGCTTCTAAAAAGAAAAACAAAGGAAATACTTTCACATGAGTCTAGTGTCTGAGTGTTGTTCAGTATCAATTTCTGAGGGTTTTACCACATTCTCATAACATGTAAGTTATGTTCTGGCTCTCCCTTGCCAGGCAAAAGTGCATTTTACTTTGGATGGTAGAATACCAAAAATGTTGGCATAATATGATTTTTTCAGATTTTGTCTTTGGATTTCAAATTTGGAAAAATACAGAATATATCAAATAAAAGGAAAACAGTTATGAAACAGCAATTTCATCTGTTTTTTTCCTTTCCCACTACTTTTTCACACTTGCATTTTCCTACTTACTGTATTTTCCCACTTTTTTAAAGCTCTTTTTCCTGCCTTGTTTCCTACCCCAATTCAGTCAGTTTTCAAGATCTCCTCTAGCTTTCATCATTTACCCTCTTTTAGTTCAAAACCATTACCCCGTGTCCTATAACTGCAAGCCCTGATAAAAAGCCTCTCTCCATCTTTCTTATAAGTCCTTTTTTATACTGAAAAATTACAATAAGTTCTCTGTGGAGCCTTCTTTTCCACAGGCTGAACAACCCCACCTCTCTCAGCCTTTCTTCACAGGAGAGGTGTTCCATCTCTCTAATAATTTTTGTGGCACTCCTCTGGACCTGCTACAACAGGTCCATGTCATCCTGTGCTAGTGGCCCCAGATCTGGATGTAGTACTACAGGTGGTGTCTCAGGAGAGTACTGCTTGCTCATTACAGCCTCAAAGCCCTTGTAAAGGCATTTTGAAGGCCTAATACCTTGATCAGTTTGATGAGAAGCCATGCCATTGTCTGAAAGCAATATGGAGGTCTAAAATGAATTCCACCCCCAAGTACGCCTCTCTCCATACAGCACCAAATGAGATTAATTCTACCTCCATATTTCATGGGACTTTCAGCACTGACTGAGTCATCAGCCCAAAAAGCCAGTCTGGTAGTGTCTTGCCTGGTATTACAAAACATAAAATTTCAGAAGTTAGACCTTCTTTCTTTTCTTTAGTGGCCTTCTTTCCATGCCCACATTTCCACCTGTACTTCTTCAGCAACAATTTTATTTTATTTTGCGAGTGTCTGTGGATACTGAATAAAGACAGATATTATCAGAATGCAATCTAATGAAATTATCAAAGGAAAACAACTACTATATGGCACCGCTTTCATTTTGAGACTGTTTATTTCAAGATAATTCTTCAAAGATCCATTTTGTACAAATCTTATTAATTCTATGATGATATGTACAAAGTAAGCAAACCAGCAAAAGTTAGGGTACATTCTTAGACTTCCCATATCAGGATATAATATATAAAATCATTAATTACCTATTAAAGATCCTTTGAATTACGTATATCAAATAATCTGTACTGTAACATACACAGTTGAACTTATTTTCTGTTTTAACGTTGCCCTATGATAGTATCTTCATAGCTGCTGGCAAATGAGGGTAAGTTGCTGTTCCCACTTTAAATGTTTCCATTATAAATCCTATTTTACAAGTGAATTAGCTATGGCAGGCCACTTTAATAAGCATCAGATTGAACCTATGGGCCCTACTTATTTAATTTACACAACATGTAACTCATGTTCCCATTTACTTTGAATAATAAAACTACATAATCCAGCTATCCGTTAGAGTACACAAGAGTAGTAGTCTCCCATCCAGATAATTACGTGCAAATCAAATTACATTCCATTAACATGTTGGCTAGCTGATCACAGAGAATGGGGTATATTCAGCCAGAAAGTGTAGGAGCAATCCAAATTAATAACTTTAACGTATTCAAGGACAAAGTAGAGCCAAGACTCTGAGGCTGGCATTTTTGCGTAACTTGCAGTGTTAAACCACAACTTTTCTGCTGAAATACTCATTTCACTTCCCACCTACTTATAAGGGTATATGTAACTGAAGTTCACATAAATTACTTGTGACAAAATTAGGATCTGTCACACCTGCTAGTGGTGACACAGCCTAAGCCAGGAAACGGATGAGGGTACTCAAACCAGTGCATCTTTACTCAGTTATGATTCTGAGACATAAAACTATTATCTCTTCAGGCATTTGTCATAAAAACTGAGCAACTTGTGTAGTTTCCTTTCTGCATTAATATATAACTTCTGCATTACAAAGACCACTGACACACATAAATGTTATAACAATTACTGTGGAGTTTTTATGCCTCCAGTTAATTTCCACGAGGACAGAAAAGAGAACTTGAGAGACAGTCCTACGGGGCAATTCTTGGAACAAGAACATCTGGGAGAAAGCTTAGATGAAATTTTTGTATGTTACTGTTCTTAACTACCAATCAAGCCATATCTCTTAGAGAAGGAAGTGTACAGATAATAACACAGGGTGCCTTTTGCTTGGTGTGGACAGATCTCTCTGTTCCTATGCAATTTGGCAAAAGAATGACTATATGCACTATAATCTCAAAAACATCTCCACTTGAAAGCTCTCTTCCAGTTAGTTTAGCTCACGCAAGCCAATATGCACTCTACCTACAAACCTTACTTCACTTAGGCATTGTTACGCCATCTGTGAAAGACTCAAAATTTCATGCCTCTGTTATAGGACTACTGAGCTTTGAAATTAGCAGCAGCCAAACACTTCTTATCTAAGAAGCCCTTGACTGCATATAGTATTTAGGAATAGAAAAAGTTGTATAAGACGGAGTGCAGCCATAACCAGTCCCAAGTGAACACAAACGCCATTATAGACAGGTCTTAAAAAAGTCATCACACCTCTTGTGTTTTTTCGGTTAAAATCTAGAAAGCAACTGTGCTTAGAAATTAATACATGCATCTTTAAACACTCAAAGATGCAGAGAAAGGTCTGGACCATATTTGAGGAAACTGAAACAGTTATGAGACTTTGCACAATGGAAAACCAGGCCGCTATATAGGTGGAACAAAGAGATACCAAAAGGAGAATAAACTAAGCAATGAAAATTGAGTTTTTGAGAGATGAGGAATAAGAATCATAGCAACAATAACTACATCAAACAAAGATGCATTTCTCTTTAATGTTTAATGCGAAAAGTTTGAAAACAGATGTAAGAATTACATCCTGCCCCCAAGCCAAAATATTTTTACATACGTCATTTGAGACCATTCTTCCTCCTGTGTAAAGTTTTCTTTGGTTGTAATACTGCAGCTAAATAGGTTCTCTACAAATTTATTTTTGCTTCCTCTTTTCCAGCTGAGTTGACATTTTTTCCCTTCTCTTGTATTCTGTTGGTGTCTGCTGGAGAGAAAGAAAGATCTGAATGAAAAGGACCATTACATATACTCAGTTTACAATTTTAAACTCAGTTATACTCCTTTTGAGAGGACTTCTAAATTCAGAGAGTGATGATGAAGTGGTGAGTGTCACACAATTGCACAAAATATGGGTTTATGGGCCACCCTAATACTAAGAAATGGCTTGTACCTTGGAATTAACAAAAATACTTCTCATGACTAAAGGAAGACAAAGATGTTGAGCAGGTTTTTGTTTTTTGGGGGTTTTTTTGTTTTTTTTTTAAAGTAGAAAGCTGTACTAATTGCAGTCATAAAGAAATCCTGAATACACCAAAAACCAGAAATGTTTAGCTAGAACAGCCAGCAAATATGTGCAACAACAAGCGAAAAAAAGGAAAGCAAGAAACACAACTACACAGACAGGGTGACGGGTTGCTTATGACCCCCAATCAGCTGAAGCTTCCTCAAGGCATTTCTAGCCTGCAAGCCAGGTTTGATGATAACAAACTGTGAGAGGGATTATTACTGAAGTAAAAACATACTAGAGGCAGCCAGCCATACTGTCAATACATTGTTACAAAATTTAAGAGGATTCTTGAAATTATTACTATTATTATTTTTATTGTTATTAGTAGTAGTATAGCTTCTCTTTGGATGATCTAATTGGCTATTCTATTTAACCATGTTTGTCTTATATTTTTTTACTTTTTTTTTTTGTTCCTGTTCAGTATGGCAACATTCTGTTAAACAATATGATGTACTGTTTGTGAGTAGAGAGATGTAGTACATTGAACCCTCAGTCTAATTTAATTTTCCTTGGTTTTCTTTGTTTCTACTTGACCTTGCAGTATTTACAAACCTCAAAACTAGGCACAAGCTCTACTGCTCCAAATCAAGGTATGTATAAGAATTGTCTATCCCAATAAACTCGTTCCAGTGACATTTTGATTTTTCTTCTTCTACAGCTTGTAAACTTGTAAAAACTTGAGTAAACGTGATGGCTGTCATTGTAGTCCCAGCAATTCTTCCTAGGGTCACTCCATGTGGAACTTCCAGGGTAAAATCCTGGATTCATGAAAACATTTTCCAAATTCTGTTTATTTCAACATAATATTTCTTCCAAAATTCTAATTAATTAAACTCTTCACTGCAGTTAACCCAACAATATCACTTTTGCTACAACAGCTATATTAAAGAAAAACTTTATTTTCAAAATAATTTTATCTTTGTCTGTAGTGCACAAAAACTGTTAGCAAGAGAAATGTAGATTCTCATATTTAATTTCACCATCCATATACCAATAAGCATAAAGAGAACCACAGATGGAGGTTTAAAAAAAAAAAAAAAAGGAAATGTAATTAATTTCCACATGTATCTAGTAATGAAAAGAATATAAAGTAAGAAGTAAATAAATTAACAAATACTTGGATGGGATACAAAAGCATATTGTGGAGATATTCTATTACAAAAATGGTTCTGGATATGTCGTAAGCTCATCATCAACATATATGGAAACCCAAGCACAGAAGGTTTCCTGTTAGACATCTACAATATTGATAAATGAGTATGGTCTGGCTGAAGCCCTAAAAAAATGCTGTATAAAATTTCTCTGATATGAAAACTGCAGCTGTAAGAAAGCTATCAAAATGCATGTGTATGAGTGTATGAAGAACAAAACCCAAGCCAAGAAATTCCTAGGCAATTACGCCTTTACGGACTATTCACCTGCCCCTCACATGCTGTTCATGAGCTGTTCACATGACTTTTGGTCCAATTATGATTTTTAGTCTGGGGTCTTCTAACACCTCATTGGATTCTTTGTCTCTGGGAAGGTCGTCAATTGTTCTTATCTTGCTGAGTTGCACCCGCTGCTTACGGTTGTAGCCTTGAAGCTTCCATATCTTCTAGTCTGTCTTTTCGGCAGAATATGAGAAACTGTAGAAGTCCCAGACATAGGATAAAAAGCTTCAGACATAGGATAAAAAGCTCCAGGCTTAGGATAAAAAGTTCCAGACCTAAGATAAATGTTTATTCGTAACACCTGGCCATAACCACAAATTCAGTGTGTTATCTATGTTATTCTCACACTAAAAAAAAACCCAAAACACAGCACATTGTACCAGCTACTAAAAGGAAAAATATACCTAAGTGGAAATTTACAGCTTGTGGGCTCAGGCTTCAGCAAATCTAGCTACTCACTAAGTAAAGCTAAGTAAACAGGAAACTAAATCACATAAACTTACAACTCAGAGTGATTTCTTCTCTTTAAAACTTACTTATTTAAGCTAAACAACTAATATTTCTTAACACTAAGATCAGCAGACCCTCACTTGTCATAGATATCACAGTAAAGGAAAATATCCTTGAAAAAATTCCCACATAAAGAACTAAGTTTTGAGACAATTGTCAGAAATAGCTTAAATTTGCATTCACTTATTTAGTGTTCTTAGTTTGCAATTATGTTTCCAGTGTTATTATAATACACTTTATTGCTTTGCAAATATAGCAATTGTTTTAACTTTGAACTTGTCTGGAGGAGTAAAACTGATAGGTACTGTCCTCTAGTTAAAGCACTATTTTCTTCTTTTTATGTAAATTAATCAGGGCTCATTATGAACAAAGTATGTATGTTGCCAGACCTCCAAATCCTGTCAGAATGTAAAAGAGGAAAGAGCCCTTTGCCCTCATTCAGTGGCCCCTTGCAGCTTGCCTTTCTTATTCAAGGTCAGATTAATCTTATTTCAGTTTAGCTGTGTGAAGTAATGTGTTCAGCCTGCACTCATCTTCTGTAGTCAACAGGGTAAAGTATAACGCTCTCTCTGAGGTTATTTTTTTAGTGCTGTGGAGCTATGCCTACCTTACAATTTACCTTCTTAGATCAATACAAAACCTCTATGCCACAGTCCCAAACAGTAAGCTACATTGTCTGGGAATATTGTTTCAAAGCTATCTATACGATTTCTAGCTTTCTGGTTAGCCCTTCAGTGAAAAGACAAGTAAAATCATTTAACAAAGGAATTCCTTATGTATACAATAATTTACTTTAACCATAAAAATATTGGTGAATTACTGATCTAGCTAACACAATGTATAAAAAACTTCTGAACATTATGCTTCCATTTTGATCTTCAACTTTCTGTGAAATCCTGATTTGATGCTTAAAGGCATTTTGTCCTCCTTCCACATGGATTTTTAATTGTATTTCTTTTGCATAAGCAGCATTTCCCTTTTAAAATATATTCTCTGAGCTAATTTCCAGTATATGAGATCTAATAGATTCCATCCAAATAAGATAGGCACCTGAAAACAGGAGACCAATATTTCATACAGAGAGAAGAGACATTCAATACTGAAGACCACTCTGTATGTATTACTGAAAAGAATCACTGGATTGTTTCATAGTAGCAATTTAGGAAACTGGGATAATGTGGGCTCATATAGAGTAATAGGGTAATTTAGAGTAAAAGGTTATAAACTCCATAGCTTCCTCTTTACAACCTTGTCAATAAAGAACAACTCTTCCTCTGGTCTCTTACATGTGCCAAAAAATATACAGTGGTTTAAAGGTTTAAAAGTGAAATTAATTGTGGAAGAAATAGAATTACCCTGACCTACAATGAGAAAAATCAGTCATAAAAACTGATGACTTCACATTTGGCAGATGTCATCCGGTTTCTGACCACGTCTACACAAGCAGAGTCCTTTTCCGTGCATAACATAGATGGAGTTACTTCAGAGACTTTAGATTCCTTTAATCTTTATAAAACAGTTTTGTTATGGTATTGAAGGTGGTAACATTTTTGTGCAGCTTCCCAATCAAAGGTCTGGCACTCCATATTTTGTGGCAAAGATGTAAGAAAACTATAAGATGTCAGATAAAAGGGAACTTTCTGGATGTTTGAGGTTCAATAAAGTCATCAGTCTCCCAAAGTAAGAAGTTCTGCTTCAGAGGGTTCAAGAGATGAGCATTATTTTGAATCAACCTGTACAATTTCTAAAGATTGTGTGTCTGATCTGTTCTGATTCAACCTTCTCGCTGTCTGTAAGTCAAATATTAAATGTACTTCTCATCTGAGAAACTGAGGTAACCTGGGAGAATTCATTAGTGTCTAGATATCTGGAAACTCTAAATCTTCCAATTTCAGTGATAAGTTGCAGAGGTACAAAAGCATCCATTTATCAAAAATCCTATTCATGTAGTAGTCCTCAAGCAGTTAGAAGTGGATCTGTATTCAACAGTATACTACATTTTAAAGCAACGGTGAGACAGACACCAAATGTAACAGAAAATGCTTCTCTCTTAAAAGCATGGTCTAGTTTGTTTATACCCCAACATTCTTTAGAGGAGGTTTAGTTTTGAAGTTTAAAATGCAAAATATAGTCAAGCATATCTCCATGCAGTTGCATAAGTATGCTACAGATTTCTTGCTGGAGACAGAAAGAAAAGAACACAAAAGCAAAACGATTTCACACTGTGTTTTTATTGTTAACCAATAACAGTAAGGAACAAACTTAATCTATTATGGTAAACTCTGAAATGTGTGTGTGGTAAGGATCTCTTGGAGACAGATACAATGATTAGCTATTCTACACAAATGAGACTACGAATGGAGTGATCTCTTGAAAATGAAAGCAAGCCAATCTTTCATAATACAGCTATTCAAACCAGCAGAGACAACAATTCCTCCGTCATCAGTGGAGACAAACCTTAGTTGTCTAGTTTCATTCAGGTTAGAGTGGGATCAAAAGCGATGTAAAAATTCTCTTACTTCTGCCTAGAGAAGAGGTTTGAAGGAGCAGGAAGAGCCTGTCCAGTTTGTGTCTGTACAAAATTGTTGAACAGGCAAACATATACACAGAGGGAGGAACCAAAAAAAAGGCAGCAAGGGGTTCCGCAATTATTATTTTTTTTTGGACTGGTTTCTTTATTTTGTCTGCCAGATAGACGAAGCTAGCATGGAGGATTTCCAGAGGTATAGCAAATACCCTACACCTACCCTCTTCTTTTTTTTAACCCATATTCCTCAATACTTTTTGCCTTTGAGCACTGAGTAAACAATACTTTGTTTTGAAATGATGTTTTAATGTAGGAAAAAAAGACCAATTTTCACTCTGCTACACCGGAGGAAATATGAAATATAACTCAATCAGTTGGAATTGCCATATGGAAATACCTATTCCAGATTAGCTAAAACTAGATTTATAGTAATAGCAGCTGGTTTTTCATCAATTTTCCCTGTATATTTTCTCTAAGGTAGTTGCAATGATAGAGTGAGCCTATTGGATAGGATTTTGGTTCATCAGAGCAATCAAACTTGAGTTCCTTTTAAATCATTATGCTTTGCTGAATCAAGTTGGTTTTTTTTGCTTTATTAAGACCAGTTATTAATCAGCCTTAAGCCCCAAGGCCTTATCACAAACTTTGCTTTCAATTTATACTTTAATTTAAAAAAAACAACTCCCAGAAACAGGTTTACTTTGCTTCTGATCTGCAAACTAGATCACACTGTCTTGCCCTCCAGGCATTTCAGCAACCCTTGGATTCAACTCTGGGGCTGCAGCCCCTTCCCTCCATCATCCCTCCCTCATCCCACCTCAGCTCTTCTGAGCACAAGGACTGCTCCTCAAACAGCCTCTTTTTTCACTGGCAGTATCAGGTGTGCTACCTTTATTTGGGTTTCCCTCCAGCCTTCCCAAGGAAGGCTGAAAGTTCAACTTCAGGACCCAGAGGGACACTGGAAGAGTAGGCAGAATACCAGAGAAAAGGAGTACATGTTAGTAGGTTTAAATCCATAAAGATTTTCAGAATGTTTTTAAGAGGACTTTTCCACAATAATTTGAATTATAAGTGTTAATATTATTGTAAGTTGGCTAATAGATTCACTATTAGGCTGTAACAACATTCTTTGGAGTAAAACAAACTTGTAGCTTCACATATGTATTTTGTTCTCTTTTGGCCATAACATCATTTTGAGTATTCAGAATATAACATGGTCATCTGTTCTCTTATATCAATTCTTCTGACACTGGAATTACAAATTCAATCTCACTAATTCCTTTGGGGAAGGCTTCCACAATTTAATGCTTGAGTAAAAGATAAACTTACTTGTTCTTTTGGTTTATTTTCTGAAGAACTGTGAGGGGGAGGACAAGTTCCAGAGCATGGCCGAGTGTCAAATATTTGGCTGTACAAGACAGATTTTCAGGCAAGGATTTGGAGTAACAGTCAGAAACTTCAACTGTTGACTAACCAAAGTTTGGAGATGTTGCCAGTGTGTCCCAGTGACAAAGATAATCATCCTGGCAAGGTCTACCTACCCATCATCTGTTGATAATTTTTTTTTTTCTCTTCAGGAAAATTCAGTGGCCTCAACAGTGTTGATCTGTGCTGCTCTACCAAACTGCTCCCATCATAATTAACCTCTACAGGATCACAGTGTGTTGTGGCTTGACCAAGGCTCACAGCTGAACACCCACACAGTTGCTCACTCATTCCCTTCTCCTCCAGGAAGGAGACATGTGGGTCAAGATAAAGATATTTTAGCAAGTCAAGCAAAGGCTGAACATGCAAGGAAAGCAAAAAAGATGAATTAATTCACTACTTCACATTGATAGGCAACGTCCAGCCACCCGCTGGAAATCATGGCCTCAGCCCACGTTTCAAACACCATAAACAAAAATATTCAGTCTTCACAGAATCACAGGATTCCTTTCCCTTTCCCTATCAGTGCAAAATGTCAAATGGTATGGGATATCCCTTTGGTCCCTTAGGAACATCAGTCCCAGCTGTGTCCTCTCCCAATCTCTTGCTAACCCTCAGCTGACTCGCTTTGGGGGCAGAGTGGGAAAAAGACAAAGCCTTGATGCTATGCAAGCACAGTGCATCAATACCCAAGATGTTAGTGATTTAGTAAGACCGTTGTAGTTACAAATACAAAACACTGCACCACACAAGATGCTATGAAGAAAGTTAACTCTGTCCCAGACAGATCCAGTAGACAGTACCAGGTTTTAAAAGAAAATGTATGCTGCATTTCTTACGTCTGCCCATGATATTCCCGAATCTACAAAAGCCTGAGAGACCCAGTGCATTTCCTAATTCAGATCACTGATCTTTCACTCCAAGTAATCTCCTGGTGCTATGTAAATTAATGGCATTATCAAATGTTAACTTTAAAATTTTCACTGCTTTTCTGTAATAAGGCAAATGTTTAAACTACTTGGACACCCTGTAAGAATTACAACTAGAAAACCTGCTTAGAAATGTTTGTATCCTCCTCAATTCTGTAATGAGGATACTGGCTTTATAGGGATCATGACTTCTGACACTGTAATTTCTCCAAATGCTTGAAAGTCTCTTGCAAGCTAATATTAACTTTTATATGTTTTATTTTGATGTTTAGTTTTACTGCATCACCAATGGAGTAGATATGCTACAGGCTGGTGTTTTGTTCTTTAAAACATCTGAGAAAGTGATTTTATATCCCTGAAACATTCAAATAACAGATAAGAACTTGCACAATGTGCACACCAAGAAATATGGATGGATTTCAGGAATGGCCTTCAAGCAAATCCAAGTCTGTCTGAAAGCTTCTCAGTGCAATTATGTTTGTTTAGCTACAAACAGGTTAACAGAAGTAGACTTCTTTTTTTTTTGGTATCTTTGCTTTCTCACACGCACAACAATTTTCACTGATGTGGAATGTTCTCTTAAGCAACTTGTGAGATGGACAGTCTACGTATGCCTTCAAGCTGTGTAAACTAGTATAACACTAAACTTTGGAAGTGGTGCATGTTTATCTGGCAAAAATTCACTATGTCTCATCCTTAGGCACTTTATCAGTAGTCCACTGCTCATGCCTTATAGGTAGAGGAGAATAACCACATGACTTTTCTACTAACGTGTTTATTCAAAAGTCCATAGGTTTTATTATGATACAATTTTTTAAAAGCTCCTAGAACTACACAGTTCTAAATTTCTACAGACCTAATTGTTCAGACAAACTGATCATCTCAAATGAAATTGAAATAGCTTTTCCTTAGTCACCAGCCTCAGCTGCTTAAAGACATAACACCAAAATACTTTCAACTACGTTATAAACTAAATAACCATATAAGTACTGGCCTTCAGAATGGTTATGAGCATATGGATTTAAAAGATCTGAGAGATATTTTGGGCTATGTCCACTGCAGAATGTGTTTAAATTGGAGCGTAAGATCTTAAAAATCATACAGGATTTTACAGAGAGCAAGGGTAAATGTTATAAAAATGAGGACACAGTGATTCTGAACATTTGAGAATGTCTGAAAATGGGTGTACATGTATTGTGTACAAACTATGTTTTGAGGATGCTGTAATTAGAAATTCCCACCGGTAAGAAGAGAAAAAAATTAAACCACAAACCAACAGAAAGCTGTGTGCTAACTGCGGACTTATTTAATGTTATTTATTAAAAATAAAATGGAAATAAGAAAAAAGGGGGGAAAAAAAGAAAGAAAACCTTACCTTCATCAATCAAACCCATAATCAGTGGACAACAAAACCACTCAAAAAGCTGTGGGATGTTCATGTCACAATAAAAAGAAGAAGATACAGGCAGGGATTCTGCAACTTAGAAACCTCTGTGTTTTGTTAGACACGTGTCTGTTGGCAATAGTTGACTATGTAACTGAATATATACTTACACAGAGAAACCAGTTACCCTTTATGATCCATTTTCATACTCTTCTGACAAAGTTTTAAGCAGAACACATTGATCCAGTTGGCAGAAAGACTTCCAGCACAAACTCTTGCTGTCAGTCTGTGGCTGAACAAGCAGTGGTATGGCATTTCTTTTCCACTGCCACTGGAAAGCAAAGTTGGAGAACTCAAGGATGTTTATAATAAATGTACAAACCCATGCAAATAGGAATTACACTCTACATTTCAAATGCAAAGTAAAGATTCTCATCATCATTGCAGAATATGTAGATGGAAAAGCAAATACAGATGTTGAGTTAGATTTGGAGAAATCAGAAGTTGAGAGTGTTGAGAACCGCATTATATGTAGTATTCCTTGCAATTAATGTATCACGGAAAATGCAAATGGTGATATCACTTTAAAAAAGTTTTCATGTTTATGGAAACATATTTGTATATTGCAGCAAGACTACTTGTGACCAGTAATTAAAAAAATTATACCTACCAACACAAGCCCAGAACATTCAAAATACCATACTCTGTCAAGAGACAGGTTCAGGAGTGTACAGTTTGACTAACTGAACTCATAAAATGACAGTAATGTGAATGGGTTATTGGTGAAGAAGAGATTTCTATAAAGTAGTTTTAATAATGTACCAATTATAGTTTAATAACTGAAATATATTAATGTAAATAATTAACTATATATGCATCTTCTAACAGATCAATATTTTTGTTCAGTGAACTGCTCCAGTATCCTACAACACAAGTGTGGGCATTAACTGGGCTGTTCTAATAAAATGTTATCAGGTAAAAGAAGCTTGAAGGCTGTTGAATGAGAACAGGCAAATTTAACTGGGACCTCCAAAAGTACAGGCACGAAAATATAGCTGGGGTTTTGAAAGTCCAATTACAGAATGATACCAGTGGCCCCAAGGTGATAAACACAAATCACTAAAAGTTTATTGATCATTAAATCTCACTACTGATCACTATGGGAAAGCAGACTTGACAGCTTGGTATATCCACTTTAGAGTATTAATTTTACTTGCATAGAATTGTGTGTGATAGACAGCATGGGTAGAGGCATCTCTATGTTATATACAAGACCACAATGAAAACATGGAGCTGCTTAGACAACGTACTTCAGATACGGGTTAGCGGAACAAATCACTGTTCAGATCTCTAGATATCCTGGACTATGTACACATGTAGATGTGTTTTATTGTCATTAAAGGGAGATATCTTTCCATTGCTCATTGTCTGACCCGGTGCTCATTGCATTTGGTCTGGCATACCACCCTTGAGGTTTGGTTATAATTTAGATGCATAACATGTACATACACATATACATACATATATATGTGCATATATACCTAAACATATATACCTAAACAATTATTTTTATGTGTATATATATATATACACTTCATATACATATAATGGTTTTTCATTTATACACATATCCATGCATATATATAGCTTACATGACACAGGTTTCCAGACCAGGGTAGAGGAGAAAGGAAGGAAGGAGAATTACCGAACAGTAATGGGTGTCATTGGCTGCATCTCATTGGGCACATGAGGCTTCAGTGAAATTCTTTATTGCCTTTTTCTCCATTCTTTCTCCTTTGCCCCAAATCTGTTCTTCCCTCTTTCTGGCCTGAAATTTCTCACTGTTCTTTCCGAGAGCTGTAAGAAAGATGCAGGGTCTGTTAAATCAATGTGAACATCTTGGACAAGGTTGAAGCTTAGGTTGTAGTGCATTTCGTACTTGTAATTTTCCCCTAGTGACCAGGGAAAGTCTGTCTCTTCTTCCTTATCCTAAAAAGTCTGTCACTGTTGCACCATCCTCACAGGTGTGATTCATCCCGTCCTCACAGGTGTGATTCATCACATTTTCCCAGCAGAGTCCAGACTTACCTCTCAGAGTAGGGTGTCCATGGGGCCATTTGGAGGGGAGGATGTGCAGTACAGCCTGTGAATGACAAGTCGGTGTGATGGGTTAGCCCTTGGCTGGGGGCCAAGCCACACACCCGCTCACACAGTTCCCACCCCCATCCAATTATAGGGGAGAGAATTAAAGGGGTAAATGGAAAAGGTTCTGACTGGGCAGGACCAGCCCAATTGGCAGATCCTCTAGTGTTGACTAGCCAAGTGGCTTTTGCTAAATGTGTATTCCAGTTTTTGGGGTAAAGGAAAAAAGGACTTGTGGGTCGAGATTAGGACAATTTAATAACTATACTACAAAACTAAACTACAATAATATTGAAAATAATACTATATACAAATATACAAATGAGTGATACACAGTG